>VCJN01003042.1:0-11557 GCA_006384855.1 Tetraselmis striata
GGGGGGGGGGCGTATAGGCAGGCAAGCGGCGCGTACTGTGTGAACGCCGGCGGGCGCCTGCCAAACATGTCGGTCTCATACATCTCCGTCACTCGTCGGCCTGCATCTCGACGCCGTACTAACGCCTTCATCTGCTGCTGCTCTGCGCAAGCCGCCATTGCCGCCTCCGCGCTGCCGGGTTCCCGCCTTCCTCTGCAGGGCTGCGTCAGCCCGCGTCCCACCCTCGCCGGGCGAAGCGCCTCCTGCCGCGTCGTCCCTGAAAATTCCCAGAATTGGGTCTCTGCACTCCCTCCACCGCGGCAGCAGGAATAGCTACTGGTAGCTTGCTGCAAGATGAGGGGTAAATAGCGACCACTCGGGGGTGGGGGTGGGGGGAAGGGACTTGTCAGCAGCAGTTGGGTTTGCGAAGGCTGCGAGCCGCGAGCGAGCGGGTGCTGAGCAGCGCGGCCGAATGCCATTGGCGGTGATCCAGAGGACGGCATGCGGTGCACCGGTGTGATGAACAGCTGCGTAGTTCTCGGGCGGCGGGGCGTCATTCCTGGAATCGTCGTACATTATATTCGTTGATTTGACAGGCGACTACCTACGGCATTTGTGCAGCGATAATAATGCGAATCTATATCACAGACAACATGTCAAATTACCGATATTTGCTTACATAGATCAGGGTTTAATCAGGGTGACAATAGCCCTTCTATTTGAGAGTTTAAAACCCTAGAGTGAAATTGGGCGGGTTGGAGGGCGGTGTGGCGCGGTGGCGGCGCAGGCGGCGGGGGGATGGCGGCGGCGCGCAGCGGCCCGCTGTGTAGGGCGCGAGTACTTTGGGGCGGCGGCGGCGGCGAGCTTCTCCTCTCCCGTCCGGCTCCCAGCAGCGACTCACCCGACCACCCCGCAGCAGCCAGCACAGCCCGGCAAGATGGTGCAGCGCCTCACTTACCGCCGCCGGCACTGCTATGCCACCCGGTCGAACACCACTCGGGTGGTGAAGACCCCGGTGCGCCCCCCTCCCCGCTCCCCTCCTGCGGCCCTAAACCGCCCCGCCCCGTCGGTTTTCCCTGCCCCCCCCCCCCCCCCCCAGCCCGCCCCCCCCTTGCCGCGACTTTCCCGCCCACCGCATCCCCTTCCTCTTCCCCGCTCCCCGCCCAGTGGATCTCCAAAGTGCACCCGGGGTCTCCGTGCTCCTGGCTGCGTGAGCCTGGGCGCTGCGTGAGCCGAGCGCCGGCGGAATCCGCTCGTGGCTTTGGGGGAGAGACGGCGGGGGGAGCGCGAGTGGGGGGGGGGGGGGGGGGGGGGATGCCCGTTGTGCTCGCCCGAAAGGGCTGCCTGCTTTCGAACAGGAGGTGGCGGAGGCTCGCTAACCGCACTGGGGTGGGAGGACTTGTGATCCTGAGTGCACTTCTGCGCAGCTGGGGCACTGCAGCGAGGGACCATGTCTCCCCCCCTTTATAGTGAGGGTTGGGAGGGGGGTTATATGATTGTGCGGCGTAGAAGAGGGCATTCGAGGTGCTGGAGGCAGGGCTGACCCGGGCGGGCCCCTTGCACGCAGGTGGCAAGCTGGTCTTCCAGTACATGAAGAAGAAAGGCCAGCGCGCCAAAGTGCGGCATCTCCGGCAAGCTCCTCAACGGCGTATGAGCCCCCCCCCCCCCTGCAGCACACATAGTACCTACACACAATAAGCGTGCATAAACCCATCCTCTGCCGGCTGCTGGGGACCTCCCCTCACCACTGTCTGCCCGCTCCTTCCAGATGCCCGCGCTGCGCCCCAACAAGCTGAGCACCAAGCTGCTGTCGAAGAAGAACAAGACCGTGCACCGCGTGTACGGCGGCCACCTCGCCCACGACGTCGTGCGCGACCGGTGAGTACCCCCCCCGCGCCGGCTCTGCCCCCCCCCCGCCCTTGCCCCCCAAAGGAGGCAGGGAGGGGGGAGAAAGGGGGTTGGTTTCGGTTTTATTTTTGGGGGGGGGGCGGGGGGGGGCGGGGGGGGGGGGGGGGGGGGCGGGGGAGCCCTAGCTTCTACCAGGCGGGCGGTGGATTGGGGGGCGGGGTGAAGGGTTGATCCGCACTGACTGTGCCCCGATGCCCCTCTTGACAGGATTGTTCGCGCCTTCCTGATCGAGGAGCAGAAGATCGTGAAGAAGGTACACCCCCCCCCCCCCCTTTCTCTCATCCTCTCCCCCCCCGAGTTACAATTCCATGTGTCTCCGCTAACCCTCCCCCCCCGCGCCCCGGTTGCAGGTGCTCAAGCTGCAGAAGGCCAAGAAGTAAGCAGCGCCGCTCCCCGGGGTAGTACCAGGCGCCCAGGCCGCGCCCCTGGCTGTGCCCGCGTGTAATCCAGGAATGTTTGGGCCGCTCCACTCCAGCCGGCGGCCGGCAGCCTGCACCGGCCCACTCACTGGTGGGGGCGCCGCTGGGGTCGCACTGCCCAGCCAGACTGGCGGCGCATTCCTGGTGTTCACCGCATGGCTCATTCCAACGCGCTTGTGGGATGTTTAGGCTCGGGGCCCAACCATCGGGGCGCGTCAGGAAGAGAAAGGGGGGTGTCCCAGTAGTGTTTCATGTCCTCACCGCGGGGGGCCCGAGTTCCACATTGTCGACATGATGGACAAACATGGCGCCATCGCCAAGCTTCTGGAGGTCCCTGTCCAGCCGCTTGGAGGCCGCCGGCTGTTGGCGGCGGCCTTGTTTGGCCCACCATGTCAGATCCAGTCAAAACGTCGACTGCACTCCGCTGACCAGTACCCGCGCCTACCCGGGGGGGGGCGCAACGTGTGATTTTCCGGGACGGTCCCGCACACCCTGCAACCCTCGCCAGGAAAGGCATGGCATGCATAATTGACTCGTACGCTGTTTCTGTCGGCGATGTGCCACCGGTACCCTCACGCCCTGCACTTTGTTGTTGCGCCGACTCCGTAACTCTGGGACTCGTGCCGCAACGCCGCTGTCTACCCTGCACTCCATCCATGCGGTACAGCCCCGTCGTGCACTTTTTCTGAGAAGGGCACACCCATTCGGCACGCCCCTCCCTCTGGCGGCGGACAGCACATAGCGCGCCGGCCGACCAAGCACCCCTCACCTGCCCTGACTGCTCCTTGTCTCCCCCTGCTACACCGTTTCCGGTTGCATGACGGGCCCGACTTGAAGCGGTGCCTAAGCTGGAACCCGATGGCGTGTTAAATGGTTAACTATGACTCTCCGGACGGAGAACCTGCCAAGAATAATGGCCGGAACACAACTCTTGTCGACTTTCACGGCTGTGTTTTGCTGTTGAGCTGACTTTCGGGTCGGACGTCAGTGCAATGGTGGCCGCTGCACGGCTCCCGTGCTTGTCTGGGCGCTCTTCAGCATGGCCCTCCGGCCTAGTTCAGGCTTCATATAGAGTACTACCTGAGTTCCAGATTGCTGAGTCTTTTCCACTTTATTCCGCTTTTAAAACATTCCACCAAACTACGATCCACCTTGACTGAAATCCTCCCTGGGCCACTTGCGTGCAACCCTGATCCATTCCAACCCTTGCAAACCCTTTGTACCGCCATTGCCTGGGCCCATTGATGGCCTTGATGCTGCCTGTGTAGGGCGGAAAGGGAAAGGGAGGGGGAGGGCGGAACATGGGGAGAATGTGTGCGCACTCATCTCCTCGACATTTTTCGCAAGACACCATGCCTGTGGTTAGATGGACATGGCTGGTTAGATCTCACCATGCGGGCCCATCGACTCCACTACCGCGGTGCCGAAGAATCATCCTTATCGTTAGCAAGAATTCGTAATCTCATCCATCGTACCATTCTCATCGCCACCCGCCCCATCATGGTCCTCATCAGCATCCATACTGATTCAGTCAGTAAATAATGTTACACACGTCCTATCGAGGTGATATTGCGCCTGTTGATAAAACGCGTCGAAACATGGACGATTTGGCCGCACAGGAATTGCGGATTCTCGGGGCACCAAGGCCGCACCGCGATAATCATCATCCTTAGTTTGATTTTCGTCGGTGTATTACTCATACTACGATATCCGATCCATCAGGCTTGAATCACCGCGAAATCCAGCCCATGCGAGTTCATTACGAATTCTGGAATAGCTCCGTACTTGCATCTGAGGAATCACCGCCGCAAGGGGGTCCTCAGAAGAGACGCAGTGTCGCAGTGTTGGCGACGCCTCAAAGCTTGGACGAACAGCGGTAGCTCTTGCCATTCTCCGTCTAGCGGGCGAAAACCACTGCAATATATTTATTCAAGAACAAAAATAAAACTCAGATCATGCGACATGACCAAATGTGATACCTCTACCTACGCACCGTTCTTAAGAACCGTAAGAACCGCGCGCGGTGCCGGTGCAGTTGAAACATTTACATCTGATGATCGACTGCAAGATTGGCAGTGCTGTTTTCGGCCTGTAATTACATACCAGCACCATTGATGGACGTGCCCCAATAGTATCGTCGGGCTCCAGCGGCAGGGCAGGTTATCGTAAGCAGATCCCTGCAACGCGTGCCACCTGGCGGGGTAATGTCTCTTTCCCACTGGGCAGGTGTCACCGACTGCCATTTAGCTCTCAGCGACGATGCTCTCAGCGTTCAGCCCTTGCCATATAGCACAAGCGGGTGTGTGATTTGTGATAACTTCATCACGTACCGGGTAGCCCCGCAGGCTGGTAGTTGACTTGCTGCCCGGCTTTTGGAACAGGGTTGGCTAGCCCCGTTGAGCGCCGTCTTCTGAGCGGGAGGACGGATGGGGAAAGTTGGGGGGGCGGGGGGGGGGGGGGGGGGGGGGGGGGTTGGTGGTCGAAGGGGCATCGGCCGGCAGCACACTTTCGGGTGCCAGCGCATCTGTAAGAAGCGTTATCAGTAAAAGCCTGGAATTAAGCTTGCATGCAAACCATAAGGACATTTGATATGGTTTACTCTATGGTTGACCTCTGACAGACAGTGCAGGCTCGTATTTGCAGTGTTTTTCATTGCTACAGCGTCAGCGTCCATTCACGTCCGTTCCATCGCACGCCTTCCTACCAGTCTATGGGTGCCGAAGCACCTAAGAAAGCCCTCCATACAAGTCCACAGCGAACCCTTGTATTGGAAGATTAATGCGATTTCATAGATATGTCAGTGCGAGTACTAGGACACGTGCGCCTTACTGACGTAGGATCTGCGACTACCTGGCCGGGATGGCGGCCGCTATGCTTGCTATTCGCTACCCGTCGCTCTGCGAGGTACCACATGGGTACGATCATGCACAGTACGGGCATACTAACTGTGTGTATCCTGTACCTGTATCGCAACTGGCATCATCACCTTATTTATCCGCACTGCTACCAGCCATAGGAGAACGGAATGTGATGAAATAGACTACTGCGCATCGATTTCAAGATACTCACAGGGCCGAATTTCAGACTGTAGAATCAAGATGGTAAGCCGATGGCATTATATGTACCGTAGCATGTCACGGGGCACCGCGGGGGGTGGTCGCTTGACGAGGGTCAGCTGTGTTTTACTATGGGGTTGCATGCAGCCTTAAAACATTCGTTTGACTTCCTCTATAGTGTCGTCTGCATTCGACCTCCGGCAGGCACAAGGCGGGTTCTCATTCGCAGTGTTTATATTCTTGGGTTGGCACCCATAGATGTAGTCAGACGTCATGGGCACACGAATGACAGGGTTTCTGAACAACTCAGCTTGAAGGCAGTGGAGAGCTTTTAAGTGTGCATGTGGGGATCAAATTTCGATCCTGTCCCTTGTACGATCAATCGAGCAAACAAATACATTACAATTGGATAGATGTAGGGCTGGTATGCATACATACATCCGGCGGTCAGTGCTCGGCGCTGCCAAGGGTGGCATAGCTGCGCTCCCCCGTGGCGGGGCACACTAGGATGGGGCGCCGCATGTCGCGGCCACGCGAGAGTGGTGGCTGGGCGGGCGCGCCTGCGGCGCGGATGGCGCGCTGCGTGGCCGCCTGCTCCGCGTACAGGTCAAACGCAGTCATGAGCATCGCCACCTGGCGCGTCAGCAGCTCCGCCGCGGCGCGGGGCGCAAGCGCCGGGTCCAGCAGCATGCGCGCCGACATGATGTTGACCTGCGACCAAGAAAACAAAGCAGGCATCAGTATATGCTTACGAACAGATGGCAACACACTTTGGAGAACACAAGTGCATGTGAAAGTGGTCATTTTTGAGATGGTATATCGACAATTTTGTGTTACTCGGCAAATAATGAAGTGGAGGACATCAATTTAAAGGATCAGGAGTTGATGAGAAATGAGGGTTCAAGATAGAAAGTTGAGAGCTGTAGAGGAATTGAAAGCGGGGGAAAAGGCGCCGTTGAGGGAGGGAAACGGAGAAAATGCAATGAGATGAAGAAAAAAAAGAACCCTGAAAAGGTGAAAATCACAAAGGAAAGATATCGGAAGGGCAGAAAGGTGAAAATTGGTGAGAAGGAAGGGGGGGGGGGGGGGGGGGGGGGGGCGAACCTCAGCCTCGAGCGCCTTGAGCTCGCTCTCGGGAAGCTCACGGAGGAAGAGGTCTTGCTGCGCTGCGCGCGCCTCCACAGCAGGCCACGACATCTGCTGGAGCACGACGGCGGGCGGCTGCGCCGGGTATTCCAGCCCCACATCCAGCTGCGCCGCCAGCAGCACGTCTCCGCGCCGCAGCTGCGCCTTGAAGCTGCGCCGGCCCAGCGCCGCCCAGCGCGCCGACAGCGCCTCCGCGGCAGCCACCCGCATGGCGCCGCCACCGCCGGGAAGCTCACCCTCGTCCGGGGTAGATGCCGCAGCGGCGCCGCTCGAAGCGCCGCGGCTGCTGGCTGACACGGTGGCAGCACCCAGCAGGCGGCTGTAGGCTGCCGAAAGCAGCATGGGCGCGCCGCCGCCGGTCCCTGACGTCTCCGACCACGCCACCAGGCGGCACTGCGCTGCCGGCAGCGGTGGTTGGCCGGCCAGGGAGGGAAGCCTCAGCTGCGCGAGCTCCGCCAGTTGGGACCTGCCGCGGGGAAAGGTGGGTGGGAGGCAGAGCACACGGAGGTCAGTACGCACACACGTCGCCATCCAGATCCACATGTACCCTGCGTTGGGGCCTCTATACAACCTTCTGTCACCAATCCCCTCAAAAGAAGACGGTGCCACAATACTCATCTGGAGGTCTATCAGAATACGCCACGAGCACAGCACAGAACCTCGGACCCGGGGTTGCAAAGCAACACAGTTCCACAGACAATTGACGCAATTCTAGATTGTACGAGGGAGTTAGGTTTCTGGCACGGCGAGCGATGCGGCGGGGCCTCGGGGGGCGCTCCGCTGCGCTTGCAGGCCGGCCAAGCTCGCTGTCGGCGCGGCCTTTAGCGCTGCAGAATGCCAATGATGGGATGCACCTGAGCGACTCTAATAACCGGCCTTGATGGTTTGGCAAAGGGGAGGGGAGGTTCAGAGGCAAGGGGAACAAGTGATACCCACATATGAAATGCATTCATATTCACACCTTTACAAATGCCCCCAGAACAACAAAGCTCAATAAGCAGACACAGGAGGGGTGAGAGGAGAAGGATGTGAAGGGGGGGGGGGGGGGGGGGGACGGGGGGGGAAGGGGGGGAAGCCGGCGACGCCGAAGGGGGCACTCACTCGCGTTGCTGCAGGGGCACTCACTTCAGACCCTCGCTGCCGAGCTTCCGCTGGCGCAGCTGGCGGGCGACTGCCAGGTGGCGGCCCTGCTGCCGGTACGCTGCCATGCCCGCCGCGACGCCCTCGTCGCCGGGCGCCTGCGCACGCGTGGGCTGCACCGCCACCGCGGGCAGAAAGTCCATGCCCGCTAGGTGCTGCGCCCACCTGCCAGGCCAACACCACGGGCACAACAAGCGAGGCGAGGCCCCAGGATATTAATGGCACAGGAAGTTTTACGGGATTTAGGGCTTCTGACAAACCCTGGATACAGAAACAGGCTCGAGCTGTCATTCAATGGATGGAAAAATTATCATCACAGGGATCAGATCCGAAAGATGGTGATTTTGATTTTTCCTGGTGTAATCACCCAGCTTGGCACGCGCCCAACAACAAACAAGCGCACAAAATCGGTCCGCGCAGGCTCAGGGTGGAGCAGGAGCAGGAGTGCGCAGGATGGCGCACCGGTAGGGGCGGTCCTTCAGCGTGAGGTCAAACTGGAACTTGCCGCCCTGCAGCTGGTTGTTGGCCTCATTGGGGCTCTGCGCGCCGGTGTCGCCAGGAAACAGGTTGGCGAGGTAGACGTTGTCCGCCACGTCCTGTTTCGCAAGCCACAGCAGGGGAACGCGTCACAGCCGGCTCACGTCAGACCAGATGGGGTGACGGTGACTGTGATGGTTGCGGCAGCGTAAATACGTTGGGGCGACGAGGCAGTGGGGGCGTGAGGAAGAGATTGGGGGGGGGGGGGGGGGGAGACCTCGGCCTCGACAGTGATGATGTTGAGGACGCTGAGGTAGTGGAAGGCGACGGCCATCAGCGGGCTGCGGTCCGTCTTGGACTTGAAGAGCGTGAGGATAACGTCGAGGGGGTGTCTCTGCAACATTGGCCGCGGCGGGCAATCAGATCCCAGCCACGGTGGCGTAACGCAGGGCGTCAAGCAGCGGCAGCGGCAGAGGCGTCATTGCTCGACTGGATCTCGCACCGTGTAGAGGTCCTTCTTGGCAAGCTGCGCGTCCAGGGAGGCCTCCAGGTCGGTTGTGCCGTGGCGGCGGTCAGTGTCCATCATGTCAGCGTCGCCATCGGCCTCGACCTGTGCCAGCAGGTGCCGCGGGGGTAGCCGCAATGCTCAGGGGTGGGGCGCTGAAAAGGGCAATCCTCCTCCCCCCTATCTGGGTCTCATGGGCCACGATATACATTCATCTTCATGTGCCACTGAGACTGAATATTGCCGTGCAAACCAGGAGAAAAATATTGAAGAGGCGGGTCGCACCAGCTTGACGCGCTGCTCCGCGGCGGGGTCAGCGCGCGAGTGCGCCCGCGCCGACTCGTCAGCCGCCGCCTCCGCGTCATCGAGCGACCCGGAGATGTGCACCTCCGCCGCGAGGCCGTGCGCGTCTACGCAGGCCGCAAGCTGCGAGTACAGCACGTACATAGGCAGCGGCAGCAGTTCGGCGTGGTTGCTCAAGAAGGCCATTGCGCCACGCGGGGCGCGAAGCTGCGCCTTGACGGTGTCGGCCGCGGCGCTGATGCCCTTCAGCTGCTCCACCAGCCCTTTCAGGAAGCCGTCTTGCCGGCGGCCCTCCTCCTCCGCGGCGGCCTGCTCGGAGCGCAGCGTCTCCAGCTGCGCATGCAGCCCCTTCCGTCGCTCAGTCTCGTGGGTCAGGCGCGCCAGCATCGTCTCGTGGTCCTGGCAAGACAGTAGGCAAAGAAACACCACCCACAGTCAGCGCTCCGAAGGTTAAATACAAATCCTGAAAGGAAAAGAAATCAATGCGAATTTTGCTGAAGAGCGGCGGCGCGCTCTCACATCGGCGGCGTCCATGGCGCCGGTGAGCTGCGCATACTGCTCCAGTGGAAGCAGCGCGACGTCCTCGTCACCGTACTTGGACTTGAAATCCTCGCAGGCGGCGATCTCCTTTTGGTAGTAGCTCTTCTCGTACAGCAGATTCTGCAGCACCAGGTTCAGGCTGTCCAGCTCGCTCTTGCTGGAGGCGTCTGCTCTCGCAGGCCCTCCATCTCCTCGCACGTCTCGCGGTTGGGCCTCCTTCATCTCCATCAGCAGCAGCTTCCCCGACTGGCAGGCTGGACGCGAGCTCAGCCTCGTCGCTGATGTCACCTTGCTCCAGTAGGGCGCGCCAGCGTGGCGCCGCAGCTGCTCGCACTGCGCCTGCATCGACATCTCGGCGTCGCCTGCGACAACACAGCGCAGCAGTGATGTCCACATTCAGAACGGAAACATGGCGGCGATCATCGGCACTGACTATTTGAAAATAACTGTGTCCGCTTCATCACCCCCCCCCCCCCCCCCCCCCCCCTTCCTTCAACTATGGCTGCTAGATCAAAGAGAACTAGCGCATGAAAAGAAATATCATATCGAGCAATAAAATACAATACGAGAGATCCAACAGGTGCCGCGAGGGGGAGAGTTACCTGTGCGAATGCAAACGGGTGTCTGACGTGGAAGCGAGAGTGACGAAACAGGCTGAGCAGGCCGCACGAAGGTAAAACTCGTCCGCGGGGGGGGGGGGGGGGGGAGATCGGAAGAACGGGAGAGGAGGCTGACGAGAGGAAGCGATGGGAAGGCGCGCGCAGCGCGCCGTGTAAAGCGTCACGTGAAGGGAGAGCGCCGGGAGGGAGGAGACGGCGAGGCAGCGGCGGGGCCGGGGATGGGGGCGGGCTATGCTGCCAGCGGCAGATTCGCCAACTTGCACTAATAAAAAAAGGCGGAGGTAGCGTGCTGGTTGGGGGGCTCGGGCAGATACCGTGCGACGAACCTGGGCCGGGGTGTGATGAGCCGCGGCGGGGCGGCGTCGATCTCGCGAGGGGCGGCTAGATGGGCAGCGGCACCCGCCGGCCGGGAGACTTCCTCCGCGTATACGTACAAGAAACTCGCCCTGACTGAGCACTTCTAGATTTGTACGTCGCTGAGCGGCCGCCCTGTAGCTGCCGATGACTGATGAGTGGTGTGACGCATCAACAGTTGTGACGGGGGGGGAGGATCCTGCGGCGGTCGCCGCGCGCGGACGGGCGGGCGGCCTGGCGGCGGTATGTAATCCTTACCCGCAGCTTGGCGGACTGACGACCCGAGACCATCCGCCATTGCCCGCGCGCCGCCGTGCGGTCGGCGCACTACAAATACTGGTGTGAATTTACAAAAAAGGCAGTTCCCCAGAATTAGTTAGAACATCAACACAGCAAGCCGCCTAAAAGCGGCCCGCATCCCGCATAAGGCGGGATGGGATGAGTGATGCGCACACGGTTCAGAGTCCGGGCCACGCGTGCACACGTGTGTGTGGGTGATCCTCGGACGTGTTGTGCAGCTTCAGCAACGAATCTGCGCCGTCTGATGAGGCAGCGAGCGCGCTCTCGAGCGGCCATCAAGCTCAGGACCCCGAGGAAATATCTTGCTAGCAAGGCCTCATGGTGAGCCCGGGTGATGCACCGAGTGCCCCGCGATGAGAGGGCACCCCGATCCACAGCCAAGCATGCGATCATACCACGCACTGTGCTGCGCACCCCCTTGCTCACCTCACCCAATGTGCCGAAGACCATGCCCGTGTACTCCGACATATCCAAGATGTCTCGAAGAGGACCCTTCTGTCCGGGCTCCGTGTTGTGCCACGCCGCATCCCGCGCAGCCAACCCCGTTGTATGTCGCCCAGCATGGTCGGAGCGCTCAAACCGATCCACAGCCGTGGCCCGGGGCACTGCAGTGTACTTGACCCCGTATCGCACAGTCTTGAACTCAAGCAGCGTGGACTTCAAGCTCCGGGGATCATAACTCCCGGTCACGACGTTGAACGCCGGAAGGGAGAGCTCTGCGTCCGGCACTAGGTCCTTGAGTTCATCCCTGGTTACGGTGTTGCCGAGAGGCATTGCCTGCTGGAACAACTCATCCACCTCCCGCCGTAC
>VCJN01003043.1:0-85000 GCA_006384855.1 Tetraselmis striata
TGTGTTAATAAAGTGTGAATATTACGCGTCTTTACGCCGGGTGGGTGGGCATCCGGCGTCCGATGCACCCCCAATTATTTGCAGCACGCTACTCTACGCACCCCCAACGCACTCCGCAAGCCCCGCCTCCATCCGCGTCGGAATCGGTAGTAAGTGTTGTTGTGTGCGCACATTCGTGACAACATTACACGGTGGCAATTGCAATTACCGGTGGGTAATGTGAAGCGTTTTCGAAATCGACAGAGAATGAGGCGGTGCTGGCGGAGTGCATTGGCGGTGCACAGAATAGCGTGTTGCTGGGGTTTTGGCTGCATCGGACGCCGTATTCCCACCCATCCGGCACGGAATGTCCGGTTTTCACACATTTGCGTGTGAATATATATAGTGTGAATATTACGTAGGCGTCTTTTACGCTGGGTGGATGGGCATCCGGCGTCCGATGCACCCCGAATCTCACCAACACGCTACTCTACGCACCCCCAACGCATTCCGCCTGCCCACCTCTTCCGCGCAGGTCCTACGTTCCATTGTATGTATATACATACGTACATGTATTGCTCCGAAACCAGCCCAAACTTTATGAGTGCACAAGTGTAAATGGGGGGGGGGGGGGGTGGGGGGGGGGGATGTGGCGGCGGGGCATCCACTCACACATACCCCAGCGATGCATGACAAATATTACATGCCGTGGCGGGTCGGCGGGCCGACCCGGCGGGGGGGGGGGGGGGGGGGGGGCGTCTATTCAACTACACGTGCGACAGTGTCGTTTCGTGGAGCAGTATATGTGCCCGGCCTCATTTATACCGCCCCCTACCTGCGCTGCATGGTCTACCCCTAAGAATTACTTAGCACAAACCGTCATTACTTAATAGGAACCTAGCACAGCCAGGCTTATATGCCCGCTTTCCCGATCAACTTCTACGCACTTTCCGTCCCTCAACCGCCGGACATGGGGGTTAAGCCGCCAGCCTCGGCAGTTGCTTAGCCAGACTTGGCATCCCGTACCGTGTCCATGGCTTCGCAGCTCTGCCGCTGGCACACGCCGAGTCCGGCGCTTGCTGCCGCGGGGTTGCGCACGCATGCACGCACGGTAATACGCCGCCGACGCCGCCACGCTTACTTCCACCACCTTCGCCAGCCGCAGCTTCGCACGCCTTTCCGCCGACATACGAAACGCACGAATCCCCCCCCGTCCCCGCGTCATGTATATTATATTCGAGGCGACTATGCGGGGCGCAGCACACGCCGCGGCGTGGGTCGGCGGAGCGACAGGCGGCGGGAGCCCTAATGGCCGGGCAGTATCCACACCCACACAGGCACCGCCGCTCACCTCCGACGCGGATGAACCGCCTCCCAAAGGAAACATGCCGGTTGGTGGTAAGCCCAGCAGGCGTGCGTGGGGTGCCGGCGCCGGTACTGGTGCGACGGAGCTGTCGCGTCAGGAACCGCACCGCATGTGGAGCAACACATGGCGGTGCCGGCCCCACCTATGTCTAGGGCCACCTCCTCACAACACCCCGCCACGACGGCGTCGGCCACCGCCGACGGCGCCGTTGCGGGGGGGGACGCCCTGCCAGGCGACGATGATGCGCCTGGTGCGCCGCGTCAGGAGGCAGAGGAGGCCGTGGTCGAGGCGACTGATCGGGCTGAGGGGCGGGGTTGTCGAGGCGAGCGAGGCTGCGCTCGCGCCACCCGCCCCGCAGCCACCTGCGGGACATGCCGACTTGCTCGTCGCCATGTTGACCGGAGCACTACGAGCAGTGGCGGGAGGCGGCCACATGCACTATCATGTGCGTGTCCTGGCCGGACGCCCGTCATGCGTGGACTGCGGCCAACGGACGGACTGGGAGTGTTGCTGCGACGGCACCCCGGCTTTGTGCGGCCCCAAGTACCCATGCATGGCGACCCATCAGCGGGCAGTCCCCTGCCCGACCACGGCCACGAAGAGGGCGGAGTTCCGCCATGTCAGGGACGCGTTCCACGACGCGACTCGCGCCGCCGTGTGTGAGGCTTCCGAGAAGGCACGCGCGGCTGGTAGGGTGCGCAGGGTGAGGCGGCGGACGGCCCAGGAGCTGAAGGAGAGCGAGACATGCCGTCAGTGAGGTCGGGCGCAATGTCATTGGGTGGGGCACACGGACGTGTAACACTTGCACTTTGCGCGTACTGCTGGGTTACATCCAGGCTGCGTCACACTATGCAACCGGAAAGGCTGCGTTGCTACTGCAAACGATGCGACGCCTCACTCTGTAGCAACCGCGGCCGCGCCTGTCCCACAGCCGCTGCCCCCCCCCCCCCCCCCCCCCCCCCCCCCCGCGCGGGATCCCCGCCATCAGCAGCTTGCACTTGCACTTTGCGCGTACTGCTGGGTTACATCCAGGCGGCGTCACACCGGAAAGGCTGCGTTGCCACTGCAAACGATGCTACGCCTCACTCGGTAGCAACCGCTGCCCCGCCCATCCCACTCGGGATGCTGAGAGCAGCTAAAGGGCACCGGGGGCGGGGCAAGAGGGAGCAGGGCCAATGATTGTGGAAGAGCGGGGACCCGCTTGCATGCCATCGTATTATATCTTGCACAATATCTGTTGCTGCACTCATATCTCACATCACTAGCTTAGCTATAGTGATTCCCCCCCCCCCCCCCCCCCGCACCGCGTACGCACAAGCCTGGGTATACGCATCAACTGCCCGCCGGGATGAGAAACTGGTATTGGTAGTGTGTCTGTGGGGTGGAGGGGGGGGGCAAAAGAGCTGCCAATTGCTGCCAAGCTGGTGCGTTACATTGGGGCAGGCGCTGGGCAGACAATTGGGGCTCGCTTCAGAGCATTGTCTAGTGCCTATGCGGCTGCGCCGCCTCCGCCGCATGCAGACTCTGCGGGCTCACCAGCACCGCCACCTCAGTCATGCGGCCCTGCATCCCGCAGCCCGCCGCCGTCAGCCAGATCAGAGGTATCCAGAAGCCAGTGCTGGGGTTGTTGCGGCATGACCGCATAGTTTTCAGCGGCTGCCGTCCACAGCTTGTAATGCATCCCTTTCCGCCGATTCCGCTGTATGCGCTGTCTTGGCGCCGCGCTGCCCCGGCCGCCGCTGTCTTGGCGCCGCGCTGCCCCGGCCGCCGCGCCTTGGCGCCGCGCTGCCCCGGCCGCCGCGCCTTGGCGCCGCGCTGCCCCGGCCGCCGCTGTCTTGGCGCCGCGCTGCCCCGGCCGCCGCGCCTTGGCGCCGCGCTGCCCCGGCCGCCGCTGTCTTGGCGCCGCGCTGCCCCGGCCGCCGCTGTCTTGGCGCCGCGCTGCCCCGGCCGCCGCGCCTTGGCGCCGCGCTGCCCCGGCCGCCGCGCCTTGGCGCCGCGCTGCCCCGGCCGCCGCTGTCTTGGCGCCGCGCTGCCCCGGCCGCCGCTGTCTTGGCGCCGCGCTGCCCCGGCCGCCGCTGTCTTGGCGCCGCGCTGCCCCGGCCGCCGCGCCTTGGCGCCGCGCTGCCCCGGCCGCCGCGCCTTGGCGCCGCGCTGCCCCGGCCGCCGCGCCTTGGCGCCGCGCTGCCCCGGCCGCCGCGCCTTGGCGCCGCGCTGCCCCGGCCGCCGCGCCTTGGCGCCGCGCTGCCCCGGCCGCCGCTGTCTTGGCGCCGCGCTGCCCCGGCCGCCGCGCCTTGGCGCCGCGCTGCCCCGGCCGCCGCGCCTTGGCGCCGCGCTGCCCCGGCCGCCGCGCCTTGGCGCCGCGCTGCCCCGGCCGCCGCTGTCTTGGCGCCGCGCTGCCCCGGCCGCCGCTGTCTTGGCGCCGCGCTGCCCCGGCCGCCGCGCCTTGGCGCCGCGCTGCCCCGGCCGCCGCGCCTTGGCGCCGCGCTGCCCCGGCCGCCGCGCCTTGGCGCCGCGCTGCCCCGGCCGCCGCGCCTTGGCGCCGCGCTGCCCCGGCCGCCGCGCCTTGGCGCCGCGCTGCCCCGGCCGCCGCTGTCTTGGCGCCGCGCTGCCCCGGCCGCCGCTGTCTTGGCGCCGCGCTGCCCCGGCCGCCGCTGTCTTGGCGCCGCGCTGCCCCGGCCGCCGCGCCTTGGCGCCGCGCTGCCCCGGCCGCCGCGCCTTGGCGCCGCGCTGCCCCGGCCGCCGCGCCTTGGCGCCGCGCTGCCCCGGCCGCCGCGCCTTGGCGCCGCGCTGCCCCGGCCGCCGCGCCTTGGCGCCGCGCTGCCCCGGCCGCCGCGCCTTGGCGCCGCGCTGCCCCGGCCGCCGCGCCTTGGCGCCGCGCGGGGTATCGAGTCCTCCCCTCCCTAGTGAGCGCGTCCACCTGCGCGTTGCGCTCGGGGCCGTCCTCCTCCGTCACCACATTCTGCAACCCCCACCGCGTGACGAACCACGCAGCTCCTTGCATGCGCTTGTACATGTGCCCAAGCACCGCCTAGGGACGCGAAGCTCCTTCTCGGTCATGATCGCCTTCACCCGGGCCTCCTCGAGCAGCGGACCGGCGTTAAGAATGGAAAACGTTTCCATGTGGTGCAAGCAGTCCTCCATGACCCAGCCGGACTGCACCGTCACCTTGCCTGACCCTGCAGTCATGGAGGGGAATGCCGTCACGCCCACGCCCACGCCCACGCCCACGCCCGGGGGGGGGGGGGGGGGGGGGGGTTACCTTTCGATTCTTGGACACTGCAAACGAAGGGCGCAACCCGCGTTCAAAGTTGCTGGGTATCGGGACTAAAGCCTGGCGCCGGTCTTCCTGCTTCATAGCTCGGAATCCAATGTGGCCCTGCACGGTGACAAATTTCCTCCATAAGTCCCTTCCCAAGCCAAAAAAAAACAGGTGGAACGGCGCGAGGGGGAAGAGGTTGATCATGCTGACATAGCCCAGGACCACATGCACATGGCACACGCCATGGCAGCCAGTGTTCTGCTTGGCCTCCGCCAGCCGGGTTGTATTGAACGCACGCCGGGCAAGGTGCGTGATTCACTGGACAAGTCATCGCCTTGATGGACGGTTACCAAGCGAGCATCCCCGTCCGCATCCACAGGGGGGTGCTCCTGGGCAGCCGCCATAGCCTCCACAACCTGCCACGCCGACCGGGCGGGTGCGTGTGATTCCATACAACCGCAGTTGAGTGGTGCCACCAGCACGCAGGCCGGGCCCACTCACCTTTGAACGCAGAAGGTCCACAATGTCACCGTCCTCGAAAACAGCGCGCCACTGGGTCGCCCCGCCGTAGTCCTCCAACACCCACTCGGTAACGACGCCGGTTATCACGCCGTAGTGCCATACTCCCCGGAACTTCTTGGCGATGACCTTCATGTAGAAGTCGCCGGGATCGCCTTTCCATATCACGCCCTCATCGCGGGTTCGACGCCCGCCGGCGGCCACGCAGGCGCGTCGATGTCCATACCGTCTTCGCCAACGGGGTCCTCCCCCACGCCCATCACATCGTCCACCTTCGAGCCGCCGTCGTCCGAGACCGGCGCCGGCGGGCTGTTTCCGACGGCTGCAGCTACTCCTGCTGCCGCGCTTGTTGCTGCTGTTGCTGCTGCTGCTGCTGCCGCCCCTGCTGCTGCTGCTTGTGATAAGGCGGCCTTGCGGCGCAACTTAGCCGCACGCTTCAACGAGTGGCTACAGTTCGGGTATTTCCGGAAGTGCCGCTCTCGCGCCGTCCTTTCACTACTACCCGTCACGATGCCGTGGCAGTGCTTGCATGTGTACACGCCATCCTTCGACACACTCGCTATCCATCCCTTTGCCGGCATGCCTGCTGCCGCGCGCGGGGGGCGGGGGGGGGGGTTGAGAGTTGGGGTGGATGTAACCCACCACCGGCAGGCAACACAGATGCGAGTGCGCGGCTGTCCGCGCTTGATTCAACGGTGAGCGGCGGTGACCGTGAGGCGACCCCGTACTTCATGCGCGTGCTGGGGCGTTACACAATCATCAGCAGTTAGGGCGGCTGCATTAAAACGCGCACCTACGAACACCACCTACCGCCTACCACCTACCGTACCACCTACATCCGCCCACACCTCCGCCCGTCGTGCCGCACATCGCGGCACACCGCGGGGTCAGCGGTCAGCGATGTGCGGTCAGCGATGTGCGGCGATGTGCAATGAGTGCGTACATCCGCCTGTACTTAGCCCGGGTGCTCCGCGTCGGCGGGCGACACGCGAGCCCGCGTGCGCATATCAATTTGATGAAATTATGGAAACGAGAAATTCATATAGTACTTTACAGGTCGCGCGCGATAGTCGTCGCTACTGGGTATGAAATCCACGTCCCTCGTCCGTCCCGTATCGTCCCCGTATGTCGTCGTTCGTCACCAGTAGGGCACATTTACGTCACATCTGAATCTCACAGTGCCGGGCGCGGGCGCCGTGCGCGGGACGGGCGGCCCAGGTATTGTACACTGTACTGCAGTGACGGCCGTACCGCCAGGGCCGCAGGCCTTAGCATAACAGCCAAGATACATGTACTTGTCGTACGCTGTCAGACCCCGCTGCTCCGCGAGGCCGCGGGCGGCGGTGTCGTCGGGTAGAATCCACAAGCGAGGCTCGTCGCCGTCGCGTGGGGGTGGCTCCAGACCGGAAGGGGGGACTTGACCGAAGTAGGCGAAGTCGACGTACTCGAGCTCGGTGTCGAGTGCGTCCAGCTCAGCAGGAAGGGGCTCTTGCGCTCCTTGCTCACCACTCTCGGGCGCAGGCGCGCCCGCGGGAATGGCTGGCTGGGTGCCTTTGGGAGGAGGCGGTTGCACGGGAGGGGCCAGTCGAGCGAGTAAGGCGGCCGTAGCCGCCTCGAACTGCTCGGCCAGCCGCTTCTCCAGGGCTATTGCTTGGGCCGTCAGGCGTTTTTCCCATTCGGTGTCGCCGGTCAGAATCCACAAGCGAGGCTCGTCGCCGTCGCGTGGGGGTGGCTCCAGACCGGAAGGGGGGACTTGGCCGAAGTAGGCGAAGTCGACGTACTCGAGCTCGGTGTCGAGTGCGTTCAGCTCAGCAGAAAGGGGCTCTTGCGCTCCTTGCTCACCACCCTCGGGCGCAGGCGCGCCCGCGGGAATGGCTGGCTGGGTGCCTTTGGGAGGAGGCGATTGCACGGGAGGGGCCAGTCGAGCGAGTAAGGCGGCCGTAGCCGCCTCGAACTGCTCGGCCAGCCGCTTCTCCAGGGCTATTGCTTGGGCCGTCAGGCGTTTTTCCAATTCCGCGATGGATGCCGCTGTGGCGCCGCCCGGGGCGTCGTCGACTAGGGCGTCTTCCGGTACAGGGCGAGGGGGCATCCTGCTATCGCGGGGTGGGGAAGGTGTAGCGTCTCGGGAGGCTAAGGCTCGGGTCCGAGTCGGCATAGAGTAAGCTGACACTCTGCTCGACTGCTAGAGTCGAGACTGCTTGCGCGAGCCGGTTGAGGCGAGCGCAAAGCAGAGAGTGCCGGTGCCCGAGGGTGGATCCCTCAGGTCGTGGTGCTGGTGCGTGCGTCCGTGCGCCGACCGCGGGGATCGTGCGCAGTACAACATTGCTAAGTACTGTAAACCTCTAGATGACTACATCTGACCATATGATATGATATGCCTTTTATTTTGGTGATTTCCGATTTCAAAGTTGAGTCTGGTTTTGCCAAAAAGGTCGCGCAGGCTGTTTTACACGGTCAAGAGCCGAAATTGGCAGGATGGTTTAGCGAAAGCGTGGAGGGAAAACGGAGTCAGGGGGGGCGCTGCGTGGAACGCAGCGAAAACTGGAAGATGGCAGGCTCAGCTGTTCTGGCTGCTTTTATGTCTACTCGTGCTGCACCCAAAAAGGGCGCAACAACAGATGCCTAGTTCCCGTACCAAAGAGCAGCACTTGTAGCTAAAAAGCGGTTAGGGCAAGGAGGGAAACCCCATAAACTAGTTTAGATAATTTCAAAGTTGAGTCTGGTTTTGCCAGTCTTGAGCGAACGGAGGGAGCGGTGGATTGACGGAGAAGAGGTAGCGCCAAGTCATGAAGGAGGCATTGGGAAGGCCACCGCTGCGGAGTCCTGTTGGACTTGGAAGTGGCGGAGGGGGGCGATGTGTCCAAAGAAGAACCATGCGCCAGGTGAAGGAAGAACGTTGGGGTCGATGTAGTCCAGAACGACGTCAGAGTTAGTGGCCCAACCGCCTTGGTAGCGAATGTGGGACAATGGCACTCCGATGGCGTTTGCTGCAGAAGCTGCGCCCTTGCGAAGACTGTGTGAAGTCCAGGAAGTGCCAGCAGGGGGGGCAGCGTTGACTAGACTGATGGCTGCAGACAGCCAGTCTGACATTGTAGCCGCAGTCCAAGGTTTTGACTGCTCGGCCGCAGTGACAGCCCAGAAGTTTGATGTAGCCAAGCCAACAGTAACCAGGGGGACAGATTGGACGTTGTCGATGAAGTGGTGCAAGAGACGTGCCACTCGAGGGTGCTCGGACACCGGAAGGAGAAGTACGCGCAGGTCGTCGGGTCCCCGTCGGCCAGCGCGACCCTTCTCGCGGTACACTTGCAGGGTGATGTTGTAGTCGTCGACATGCACGTCTCGCACTCGACAGGACACGCCAGTAAGGCCCCTGGCAAAGAACATAAAGTTGACAACCGAGGCCAGGAGGGCCCGGAAGTTGTGGTGGTACTCTGGGTAGGGAGCAGACACAATCAGCTCGGCCTTTGTGACGAAGCGGTAAGCCACATCCGCAGGCAGAGGGACACGCAAAGGGGCAGCGTCCAGTCGGCGCTGACGCAGCATCAGCCCACGCCTTGCTGAAGTTAAGTGCAGGCTGTCCTTGGCGATTGGGTCGAGGTTGTGCAGCTCGAAGAACGTGTTGATCGCAGACAGGTAAGGTTGCAGTGACTTAGCGGCGATGTGCCCCCGCTCGCCGATCCAGGCAACGTACCGAACGACAGTCGCAGTAGTCGCCTCCAGCGGGCTGATGTTCTCGGAGTCGTGGCAGAACTCCGCGAACTGAGACAGCCGGCCGGCATAGCTCTTGAGTGTCTGAGCGCTGAGGGAGCTGGAGAGTAGGTCGAGCGTCCGCTGGCCCAGCTCGTCTGAGCCGAACGCGTCCTGCAGTCGAGCTCGCAATGAAGCAGCCCAGGGAGCGACAGCTTCGGGCTCGTCAATTACGTAAGTGCGTCGTTTTACTGACAGAGTTCCACCGGTACGACTACTGTTCGCAAAGTACTCGGCAGCAGCAGTTAGGTTCCCGGCGGTTGGCCGGTAGCTGCTGGACGGGTTTGCAGTAGCATCGGTACGGGTTTGCGGGGCTAGGTTCAGGTAAGAGGGCCGCCCTGCGCGCCCTTCGCGCTCGTAGCGCCTGTCTCGCGCGTAACGTACCCGCGCGAAACTTGGTCGTTGCGAACCAGTTGTAACACGTAGTGTAACAACCGACGGACGCAGTGGTGGAATGGTACGGGAGGCGGTTAGTTGAGCCGCCATGTGCAGGTGTGCGGATGGTTGAGCCGCACTCGGCTGTAGCTGTGAGAAGCGCCGCACCGAGGAAGGTCTAAAGGAAGTCTGTAAAGTGGGGGGGTCAGGCCCTAACACGGGGCGCTCATCTCGCCGTTGAGCTGCAAGGGTGCGTCTTGCGGCGGTCACCGAAAGGTGGCCTCGCAAAGCTCCAGCAGCTCCGACGAAAGGCGCCCCACACCGTCAATCGTGCTCACCTTCGCGGCCACGCCCACGTCCACCACCACGTCCTCGCCCACGCCCGCGACCGGCAGCTGCAGCCACCACTCGAGCAGTAGCGGTTGCTTTCGCGCTGCTGGCAACGGTCGCCTCGAAGACACGGCGCTCGTAGTCCCGCATGAGGTCCCCAAAGATCGCGGAACCCAGATGCTCCGAAGCAGGCTGAAAATGCTGGGCTCGCAGCACATCCAGAACACCTTGGTCACCGTGCACACGCTTGATCTCATTTAGCCTCCGCAGGAAGGCCAAACGAAACCGAAACGCCTTGTCGATGGCCTCGGCGTGGTTCCGAGCTCTCGCGAGGTAGGGGGTGAAGTCCTGGTTGGTGGCAGGGACGTAGGGCAGTAGCTCGTCGAGAGCCACGAAAAGCGCGGCCATGTGGGCCCCGAAACACGACATCCACAAATACTCCTCCTGGGCCGGCAGACGCCGGTCATCCTGCTTGAGGTACTCGTTCGTTAGGTCGGTGCTCAAGGGAAAGAGTCCAGGCACTCGGCTGACCGGTCGAACGGCCTCATAACCAGACTCTGCTCTCTGCAGTAATTCTGGCACCGCGAGGTAGTCATCCTCGGCACTCACGGATTTTGCTCCGACACGGCCGCTCTGGGCTAGCTCTAGCAAGTCGGGGCGCTCTGCGGCTCCCCCGCTGCCTGTCGGCTGTCCCGCGATGCGCTGCCCGGAGCGAGAGCCATGTGCCCCTTCTCCATCAACAACACGCTCACGAGCCGTCAATTGAGCTACAGCCGTAGCCAATGCACGCACATCTGCTTGCAACGACTTGAGCGTCGGCTCAACGACGGGTTCTTCTCCATCTGACATAGTAACGCACGGACGTACGGACGAGAATATCACACTCGGATGGCGAGCCGGGTGTGGTCTTGAACAACCTGGGGTGACCTTGCTCGCAACTGGTTACGAGACAGTTTTTACATCGCTGCGTGGAACGCAGCGAAAACTGGAAGATGGCAGGCTCAGCTGTTCTGGCTGCTTTTATGTCTACTCGTGCTGCACCCAAAAAGGGCGCAACAACAGATGCCTAGTTCCCGTACCACTGAGCAGCACTTGTAGCTAAAAAGCGGTTAGGGCAAGGAGGGAAACCCCATAAACTAGTTTAGATCATATCGCCTTCTGCTGCTAGCTCATGTAATTACTTAGAAATATGATATGATATCCCGCAATGTTGGACGACCCGGCCAATGCGGATCGCCACCGAATCCAAGCCGAAACGTTGCTGGAGGAGGTCCTCCATCCTATGGGGGGGGGGGGGGGGTGGAGTGTAAGGATATGTACCACACAACCCAGTGCCTGGTGCGTTTTGCGCAGTATCCTTACACTTTAGCAGTAGTAGGTGGATTTGTTACTGCCTTTTTTGTAATTCACACCAGTACCGGTCGCCGGCCGCCCGGCCGCCCGCGGCCGCCGCCGGGTCGGGCCGGTCGTCGCCGTTCGTCAGGTCCCAGACCCGGACGCCGTACGCCGTCGTTCGTCCGTCGCCGGACGCCGGCAGACCGTCGCCCGTCCGCCTCGCCGCCCATCCGTCGACGGGCGCCGGGCCCCGGGTCGGCGGGTCGGCGGACGCGGGCCTGTACAGTCTTGCTCCTACAACGATTGATCCTTGCGGCTCTCTGGATTCCACACTCCTGCAACGGGTCTGCTTGTACTCTCGTTAATTATAATATCGTACTTGTTCGTTTCCTTCTAACCCGTATCTAATGTCCTGTACGGGTTAGAAGTTGCATTATGTGCCTGTACTAAACTACTAATCCGTACGGCTGTATCAACAGTTGTACATATTACGGATATTATGTATTTACATCGGGGCTTTCACAAAAACGCACTACAAAGAGAACTAAGAGCAATTATGAGAGGTTGCCAGCAAAAGAGATACTTAAGCCTGAAAACAAGGTCGAACAGGTCGAATATATTACGGTGTACATGTATTGGCTATCGAACGACCGGATGATCTAGTCGCTATTATATAGAGCGATGATACATTGTCTCTGATTCCATTTTGGTAACATATAGCAGCGCACACATCGCCTAATTGTGTATGCTACTTGACTCCTACTAATATTACCATACACTTATGTCGCATCAGCATTCTGCAGGGCGTGACAGTGATGATGGGACTCCATTATATCACTGTATTTCCGTGATTATATCGTTACATTCGGATCGTTGGACAGGGCAGGGAAAGCGCTATATGGAGAACGGTGTAGCCCCCTTTTAATTTAGACTGACATTAGTTCAATCATTAGTTCTGACTCGCGCGGCTGAAGATCATCTGGTACGACCCCGTCTATTCCCCGCCCGCCCGGCCGCGACAGCCCAGGGTACCCAGGAAGTACCGTATTTCCATACGTAGATACCAGTACTGGTACGGGTCGTCTGAGGGACGGCGCGCACACGGGCGGTGGCTGAGCTTCGCGCCCCGCGCTTAACACACCCAAGCGGCGCAACCGCCTCAAACTCGGGGAGATCCGCCAGCGCAGACGGACGCGCACAGGACTACTGGCAGCTGCAGGCACCTTCACTGGCAAGCACACAGCCCCCCACGCCCTTACCTGACGCTTCCACTCCGATGCGCTGCCTTGATTTCGTGTCCCTTCCGTTTCCCGTGAGGGCAGTCATTATACCACGTACCTGGGCAGCAACACCGGAACTAGTGGGGCTTGCAGCGCTACATTTTAACAGCCAAGCACAGAGGGAGTGACCAGGGGCACGAATCTGGCCCGGCCGGACGTTATCGACAGGCTCGTGGCGCACTGCGCCGCTACCAGAGCAAACATAACCACAATCCAGCACGCCACGGTCCATCGAGCATTGTGGATATTCGAGCACTGCGGTGCAGTAGGTCGTCCTCGTTCGATCGCCCCCCCCCCCCCCCCCCCCCCCGACACTTTGCTGCTGTGCTCGCCGGGCGGGAATAAATCGCTATTCACGGCAGGGTGAATTCCCCCCCCCCCCCCCCCCCCCCCCCCCCTCCACCTTTCCCAACAAGCGCCTTCTTCAGAACTCGCCCCAACCTGTCCCTCTCGTTTCCTCTGGATCCATAACAACCGCTCGGCTTCCCTAGCGCTTAGTCCTAGCGCGGCAGGCAGGTACGCCGAGAGGCGGGGCGCCGCGGATCGGCCGCTCGCCCGTGGGCAGGGGGGGGGAGGGACTGTATGTGTAGGGGGAAGGGCGCAGAGGGGCTCTCTATGCCACGCAGCGCGGCCGTCGCCGATCCTTTCGCCTCCGCTTCGTTCCTGCCCGTGACGCCTGCAAAGCCCCGTGGCCGAAACAAACGGGGTAGATGGTTGAAAGGAGGGTTGCGGGGATGGCCGCGAGTACACAGGTGGGGGGCGGGAGGGGGGGAGGGGGCTGAGCCGAGGGGCTGGCTGGCGAGGGGCTGGAAGGCAGGGAGTGCGGGCAGGGCTGGTTGAGGCTAAGATCTGTTCTCAGTTCTTCCGGCGCGGCCTATGTGGTGATAGGCTGCGAACGAATCACTGGAATCGCTAGGGAGGGGTCAGGGGACTCCGGTGCGCAGCCTGCCGGCCGCTAAAGATGGATGCTACCCTGCCCTGCACAGACACCTTGGGAGAACGCTCCCGCCAGCGCCACCATGGAGGACCCCTTCGCCAGCCTGACGAGCGGCATGATCCACAAGCCGACAATGAAGCAGCAGTCGCAGCAAAAGCCAGCGTCGCCTGCGCGGCCGCCCTCGGGCGGGGCACACCGGCCCTTGGGCGGCACCCCGCAGGCGCCCCCGGGCTATGGCCAGCCTATGGGCGGCCGGTACCCAAGCCCCATGCCGTCCGGGGGCGCGCGGGCAACCAGCGACACCGGGATAAAGCACGCCGGGAGTGAGGGCAGCCTGTCCTCGCTCAGCGGCCTTGGCGATCTCGCATTCAGCGTGCCGACAAAGGGCCAGACACAGTGAGTGGCGACACTGACTCCCTCGTCCTCCTCCTCCTCCTCCTCCTCCTCCTCGTGATACTGCTTTCCATGTGGCCCGCGCTGTGCCGCAGTGCTGACCCCCCCCCCCCACCCCCCCTCCCCCCCGGCCCCACAGATCCATGCGCACCAACGCCATGAAGCCAGCCAGCGCAGACGAGGCCCCGCGTCCACCCGCCGCCACACCCACGCCGCCACCCAAGCAGACCCCGCCCCCGGCCGCCTCCGCCGACGACTTCGACAGCATGTTTGGCGCGGTGCCAGGCAAGCCCGGCGGCTTTGGCGACTCGGTGGGGGTGGACGTCTTTGACGGCGGGGTGCCGGCTGGCAAGGCCCCGCCTGCGTCCAGCGCGGACCCCTTTGACATGTTTTGCGACTTTGGTGAGCCCCGCCGCCGTCACTGGCCGCCATTTGCCTGATCCATGCACGCCCTCTGCTGCGCGAGCCTACCCTCCATGCGCCCCCCCTGATGCTCATCAATTTGAAGCCTGTTACAACTTACTCCTTCCTCCTGAGCAGCGTGTCAGGCTTGCTGTCTTGGCACCCCAGTCCGTGCACCTGCATAGGGCCGGCTAATCCTGTGCCATGTCATGCTTTGGCGGCCGATGCAGCTCGTCACTGCCAGCTCCTACTGATGCCCCCCTCCCCCCCTGCCCGCTGCCTCGCTGTACCTCCGTTAGGCGAGTCGGTGTCTCACGCGCCAGCCGCGCCCACCCAAACGCCCAATAACACGCCCCTGCACACGGGGAGCCCAACCGGCGACGGCCTCCTGCCCGGGCTCTCGGGGGAGCTGGTAGAGGAGGCGCTCCCGCCATCGCCGCCGCCGCCAGCAGTGGCCGCGCCGCAGCCAACACCGGCAGCACCGCAGGCGCCAGAGCGAGGCGTGGTGGGCTGTGCGCCCGGGGCGACGTACGAGCCGCCCGCGCACGGCGTTGTTCCCCAGGGTCACTCCCAGGAGAGCCCACCGCCCCCGTCCTACGAGGACGTCCTCCAGATGGCGCGGCGGCCGCCAACTTCGCGGACTCCATTGGGTGCGGGAGCCATTTCCCATCACCAGAGGGGAGCGGGAGGAGGTGTGATTAGGGGGGGGGGGGGGGGGGGTATGGAAGCTGATCCATCCAACAGTGCCGGTAGTTATTTGCGCATTGGCGCGTGCCTGTTGCATGGGAATTTCCCAGATCAACACGTCAAACCAGCTAGTATTATCGGACCCTACCGCGCCTGTGGGCGTCAGGCACCCTTCATGGTGCTGCCCTAATTGTGTAGTAGGTACCTGCAGGGAAGGATGCCGCCAGTGCGGTGCCTGTCTACATACGAGATACATTTTATGAGAGACAGAGAAAAGAGCTCACATTTTATATGTTTTCAGCTTTTTACCTGGTCACGACCTCTTGACGCTTCACATCCTCCTTGGCAGGGCGCCTGCCACGTGTTGCCGACCAAGGCTGCAGAGGGGTGTCAGGCGCTGTGTGAGGCATGTGACTGTTCAGTGTGGTGGGGTCGGCGTGTATGTACAACGCCTAGCTGAGTTAGCTGTATTCAGCTTCGGTATGGGGTTTCGAGTCTTCGAGTGAAAATATACGCAATCATCGGATCCAGATTGCCTTCCCGTATTTGCTGCCTTAATTCCTACCCGCCTGAGCTGAACCCGGCTTGCTTGATGTCCTCAGAGCGGCGTAGCCCGGCTCACTCGTCGCCCAACGTGTCGGGGCGTGGCGGCTCGCCCAGGGCTGCCAGCCTGTCCGCGCCGGGCTCGCGCGAGGACGCGGGCAAGAAGAAGGGGGTGTTCAACCACTCGCTCGTGAAGAAGCTGGAGAAGGAGGGCGGGAAGCTGGGCGGGCTGCTCATGAAGCACGGCGCCAAGGCGGCGGCGGAGGCGCAGAAGGCGCTGAAGGAGGGCATGAGCAGCGTGCGCGGCGCTATGGCGGAAAACCTGAACCGCCCCAGCTCGCAGAGCTCCTGGCGCTACCGTGAGGACGGCGAGGTGGAGTCGCCGGGCGTTGAGCGCGCACGCTCGGCCGTCCACATCCAAATGGCGGAGACGCTGCTTGGCGTGGACTCCTCCACCAGGTGAGCCTCCCAGCACGACGACGGAATACATGTTGCGTCTCGTAGCAGCAAGTAGCCTGACGAGGATTGTGATGCCAACGAACCACGCAGGGAGGCGATGATTAGCGCGATGGACCCGGACGACCGGATGGAGATCGAGTCCATCTTGGCGGAGATCAGCGAAGCGTCCCCCGGGCACCAGGTACCACGGGCTCCGCCCAGCCAAGAGTCGACCCCCGCCCAGGATATCCCGCCCCGACCTGCTCGGACCAGCGAGTCGCGGTCGTCAAATGCGTCGGCGGGGCTGAGTCCCGCGGGCTCGACGGGAAGCCCCGCCGTCGCGCGTTCGGCCTCTCCACAGGCTGCGGCCGCTTCGCCGTTCGCCCCCTTTGCGGAGTCGGCCGGCAAGGCCGAGCCTCCCCCGGCCGCGCCTGTGCACCAGGAGGCCGCCCCGGCAGCCCGGCCGCCGCCCCCGAAAGAAGAGGAGGAGACGGTCGACTTTCTGTTCAACCCGGCACCGGCGGCAAGCGGTGCTGCGCCGGCCGCCGCGCCCACTGGCCCTGCTGGCTGGGA
This sequence comes from Tetraselmis striata, assembly GCA_006384855.1. Taxonomy (NCBI): domain Eukaryota; kingdom Viridiplantae; phylum Chlorophyta; class Chlorodendrophyceae; order Chlorodendrales; family Chlorodendraceae; genus Tetraselmis; species Tetraselmis striata. Next base: position 16,164 of record VCJN01003043.1, read on the forward strand.
CGAGTTTGCCAACCCGGCACCAGCCCCAGCGGCTCCCGCGGACTCGATGTTTGGCAACCTGTTCGGCGACGACGGTAGCGACGCGCGGTCGTCAAGCCTGTCGGAGGCCTCATGCCGCGTCAACGTCCGCGTGGACAGTCACGAGACGGACACGGTGGAGAGGTCGGCCCTGCGCGCCGCTCGCGCGGCGCGCGTGCAGAAGCGCATCGACGACCAGCTGGCGGAGAAGCTCCAGCGCGACAAGCGAGAGGCAGATGAGAGGGAACAGCAGGTAGGGTGGCGACATGGCGACCAAAACAGCGATAATAAACACTACGTCACGTCAGAACCACTTGTGTATAAATGTATTTGTTGTTCTTTTACATTTCAACAACTTATATCGGCGCTCCACTGAAGCAAGTCTTTGCCTGGCAGGCCGACCTCAAGTCGCGAGTCGCAGGGAAGGTGGGGGCGTGGAAGAAGAAGTGCAACGGCAACATCGTGGCGCTCCTGGCCTCGCTGGACGACGTGCTATGGGAGGGCAGCGGCTGGAAGGCCATCCCCATGGGCGATCTTCTGTCGGACGCGGGCGTGAAGAAGGGTTGGCGCAAGGCCAACCTGCTGGTGCACCCCGACAAGGTGAAGCAGAAGGGCGGTGATGTGGAGACGCTGGTGCTGGCAGACTACATCTTCGACAACCTGAAGGAGTCTTACGCCAAGTACAAGCCCATGGGGGTGTAACCCGCCGCGAGCGGGATAGACAGTCTTTTATTTACTTTGATTCAAGATGTTGCCCTTGTAACAGCGCACGAGACCCAACCCGTGCCCTCGTCCACCTGGCTCGGACTATCATGCGAAGGCCCACGTAGTGATAGATCAGTTTCAAACAGCACTGTTAAGTGCCACAGGGGTAGTCCTCCTCATTGGGGCCTCCTGCAGATTATAGTGGTGTGGCTCCCAACTGCTCCTTATGCCATAATTTCATGCACTGCAGTTCTTGCGTGCAGCTGACTACGTACAGAACGCAAACACTTCTTACGTGTTTTTTGCGCAAACCAAGTCTCCACGACAGAAGTGTTTGCTTGCAGCAGCTTCGCAGTATTGTGTGAATACTCATGAAGTAAGGGTTAAGAAATAATGATATGATGCTAATCTGTGCACTGTGGTTGTGCTGCAGTCCTGCCTGGATGCTCCGCGCACCTCGGCGCCTCCACATTTCCTATTCAATCGTATGAATTTTCTGAGCTGCTGTACGGGTAGCGCTTTTCACCACTCCCTCCGCCCCCGACCTCAACGCTCACTACCACACTACAGCTCAGTTGTACTCCCCCTTTTGGTGGTCCAGCAAGGTGACGGGCGCGGACCACGAGTCGCGCATGCTCCTGCGCGCCGCATTCTTGTCGCCGGCTATGTTGTGCTGCTCAAACGAGCTCAGCAGCTTCCGCTGCGTCGGCGTTAGCTTGGGCCGGGAGTCGCATCGCGCGGGCGTGTGGACGTACAGCTCGTCGTACCGCGAGACGCTGCTGGAGGGTGGCTTGGTGTAGAGCGCTTTTTCCGGGTCGTAGTCTGCCTTGGTCTGGCGCGGGTTGGCTGCCCACGCTGACTTGGCGCCCTGGCCGGCAAATCCATACCTACTGTAGTGACGGTAGTCTTTATAGAAGGGGCGCGGCCGGAAGCTCCCCTCGGGATTGGGGCCTGCTTTGATGTACGCGTCGTCCAGATCCCGGTACGCCTGCACCCGCGCCACCGTGCGCCCGCTCGACAGCTTGCCCGCCAGGCGGTCCCGCACCGTGATCGCCTCAAAGCTGTTTAGGTCTGCCAGGATGACATCGCCGCCTGATATTTCATTGCGCTGGTCGTCGCACACGGTCCGGTACTCCTTCATGCTGAACATGGAGCAGGTTTTGGGGGAGCCGAAGTCCTTCCGCAGCGTGCTGCCGGCTGGGTCGCGCCCCGTCGACTGGCACTCCGCCAGCGTCTTCAGCCGGCTATTGATCTCCTCCCATTTCTCGGTGTCGGCGCCGCGGGTCTCCTCCGACTCGGCCAGGAAAGGACCGTAGATGTCGAACTCCGGGTACTCGTGACCCGGGCCATCGTGGTACCAGTTGGCCCACTTGCTGAGCTGGTGCCTGCGGATCACCGGGTCCTCGTGCAGCGACACCGCGGACACCGTCTGCACACGCTGGGACTTGCTCGACATCGTGTACCTCGCGGAACCCTCTCGGAGGCAGTTGACGCGGGCAATGCCTAGGGACTGTGACGCTGTGGCGTGGGCTTGGAAGGTTCAAAGCTGGCCCCGTCGCTGTGCTGCCGCCGCGCGTCGTCCCCCACTCCACGCGAACGTCGACAGGCTGAAACACATCTCGCGTCGATGTCATCATCTGGTCATTTTATAAAATAGAAATATCCTTAACGACCCGTACGATCGTGGACGGCGGTATATACCTGTACGGATAGCCGTTGCCTGGAAACACGGTACCAACTCTGTACGGGTTACTCTCTTCCAGGGTTTGTCGCGTTATTACTCTAGGGCCTTCTCTGAGGACGATATTCGCAATTCTCCGCATTGTTGTGACTCCATCCTACCGTATCTGAATCAGCAAAATTTTACATCTTCTCAATTGCTACTGTATTTTATCGGTATGGCGGATAGTGTTTAAGGCAAGCTGCAAGAAAGCCGAAGACCTAGGGTTTCGGCGTTTTATCAGCTCTGACACGGCGGCCAGCCGGGGCGGAAAAACGGGGCGAGGGACCTGGCGTGGGGGGCCGGGGCGGAGGGTCCGCGGGTGCAGGTAGTCGCTAGGTAGCAGACATTTCAAAGTTGAGTCTGGTTTTGCCAAAAAGGTCGCGCAGGCTGTTTTCCTTCGTGCTCACCTTGTGCTTCGTCCACGTCCGCCGCCACGTCCTCGCCCACGCCCGCGACCTGCAGCTGCAGCCGCTACTCGAGAAGTAGCGTTCGCCTTGGCGCTGCTGGCAACGGTCGCCTCGAAGACACGACGCTCGTAGTCCCTCATGAGGTCCCCAAAAATTGCAGAACCCAAATGCTCCGAAGCAGGCTGAAAATGCTGAGCTCGCAGCACGTCCAGAACACCTTGGTCACCGTGCACCCGCTTGATCTCATTCAGTTTCCGCAGGAAGGCTAGACGAAAACGAAACGCCTTGTCGATGGCCTCGGCGTGATTCCGAGCTCTCGCGAGGTAGGGGGTGAAGTCCTGGTTAGTGGCGGGGACGTAAGGTAGCAGCTCGTCGAGCGCCACGAAAAGGGCGGCCATGTGGGCCCCGAAACACGACATCCACAAGTACTCCTCCTGGGCCGGCAGACGCCGGTCATCCTGCTTGAGGTACTCGTTCGTTAGGTCGGTGCTCAAAGGGAAAAGTCCAGGTAGGCACTCGGCTGACCGGTCGAACGGCCTCGTAACCAGACTCTGCTCTCTGCAGTAGCACTGGCACCGCGAGGTAATCATCCTCGGCACTCACGGATTTTGCTCCGACACGGCCACTTTGGGCTAGCTCTAGCAAGTCGGGGCGCTCTGCGGCTCCCCCGCTGCCTGTCGGCTGTCCCGCGAAGCGCTGCTCTGAGCCGGAGCCATGTGCCCCTTCTCCATCAACAACGCGATCACGAGCCGTCAATTGTGCCACAGCTGTAGCCAGCTTTCGCAGTAATGAAGACTGGGCTCTCATATCTGCGTTCAGCGACTGCAACGTCGGCTCAGCGACGGGTTCTTCTCCATCTGACATGGTAACGCACGGACGTACGGACAAGAATATCACACTCGGGTGGCGAGCCGGGTGTGGTCTTGAACAACCTGGGGTGACCTTGCTCGCAACGGGTTACGAGACAGTTTTTACATCGCTGCGTGGAACGCAGCGAAAACTGGAAGATGGCAGGCTCAGCTGTTCTGGCTGCTTTTATGTCTACTCGTGCTGCACCCAACAAGGGCGCAACAACAGTTACTAGTTCCCGTACCACTGAGCAGCACTTGTAGCTAAAAAGCGGTTAGGTCAAGGATGGAAACCCCATAAACTAGTTTAGATCATATACATACATGCTGGTAGCAGCAGCATATATAGTATTGGAATAATATGATGGTTTTACCGTAATGTATGGACAGACCACGTACGTAGCTGCTACCCGTGGATGCTACCTATGCAATAGTCGTTTTTTTGCAATATTATTTATATGTCGCTATTATACAGGTTGTTAATTACATGAGCTAGCAGCAGAAGGCGATATCGGAAATCACCAAAATAAAAGGCAATCAGAAAGCTATTATTATACAGGTCGTATAGTCGCTGGCTTATTTCTCTATTTTGCTGGCGCATATACCTTTCATATAATTGCTTTTAGTTCAATTCCTGCATTTTCTGCCTTATAGTGCGAATACGTTAAAGCACCGATGATGAGATAAGACAATATGGGTCGTTATCCTAGGAAGCGCACGATGTGATACATATTTACCGCGAACGATATGGTGCCCTCTATTATAATGGGATTTTGTCGCGAGATCAGCATCACTAATTGACGGGTCGAATACTATCCTTACGGGTCGACGGGTCCCACCCTAAAACCCTAAAACAACACACACATAACAACACAGCAACACCACGATGACACGTACGTAAGGATTACACCCCAGACGACAACCCAAACCCATCTACAACTACGACACATAACCCGATGCAGAACCCGACAACACGCAGCCGATAAAACCGACACCAGCACCAGCGCCAGCAGCACAGCATCATACCACTCAGACCGGACCACCCACAACTCGTTGTTACACCCAGCCTCGCCCCTACCGACCCGCATACAGCTTACCCACAGACGCCGACGCGGCAGCCATGGACTGCGGCACCGTCCTGACGACGATCGACGAGATAGTCCACGAGCCCGGCTTCGTGGAGCAGTGCAAGGACTTCGTGAACCAGAACTGCGAGAAGTTCACGGACGATGCGGAGCTCAAGCTGGAGTGTACGTTGTAGTAATAATATAACAACAGGGCGGCCGTGGAGGTGGAGGGAAGGAGGAACCAGGAGATAGGGAGGGAGGGAGGGGGTCGTGGTGTTGTGGGTGTTAGGGTGGGGGGGGGGGGGGGGGGGGGGGGGGGGGGGGGGGGGGGGGGGGGCGGCAGAGGCCAGGGATGGAATCGGCAGGCCGGCGAGCTGCGACTGACGAGGCGCGATCGGTTGCGGCGCAGACACGCCAATTCACAACGCCTACGAGTCGCTGGTCGAAGAGCACATCGCCGGCGCGCTCCTGGACAAGCTGGGCGACGACTTCGACATGGGCGTCTTCATGGAGCAGCTGCCGGCGTACGTGGAGAGCCAGGGCCAGGCCGACGACGCCAACGCGGCGACCATCGACTTCCTGATGAGCTTTGGCGACATCGAAACCTTCAAGGTGGAAGGGCAGCGGAGGACATGTGGGGGCGGGGTCTTCCCCCCCCCCCCCCCCCCCCCCCCCCCCCCCCCCCCCCCCCCCCCCCACCTCTTGCAACACGCCTGATTCCAGGGGAGCTAAACCATTCTTGCGCGCACAGGACATGATGTTGGTGGCCAAGAAAGACAAGCTCATGGACCCGGCCAAGCTGCAGGCCGGCGGTGCCATGGGCTTCTCCACGGAGCAGCAGACGGTGAGCATAGGCATGCAGCTCATCTCCCCCCCCCCCCACCACCACCCCTTTCAAGCTCGCCGCCCCGGGCTGATAGATCCGGTGATGGCATGCGCTGATGGGGCGTCATGCGGGCTGCCCCAGGTGCTGGACGAGGCCAAGGCAATCAGCATGGAGCTCGTCAATGCGATGGGTGTCGATGCGGGCTGGAAGGTGCGCCCCCCATGCCCGGGGTGGCTTACTGCTTGCCAGTGCATGTTTGAGGGAGCATGTGCTCTGCGACATGTTGGGGCGTGTCGGGGCGCCAGCGGCGGCGATCACTGACTTAAACTGACTACAATGAGGTTGCCATTTGTGCGGATCGCGTCATTCGCGCTGCCTGCGCCGCGCAGGTCGTGTCGGACAAGCCCTGGTGCAAGCTGGAGAGGATGACTAAGGGCAACGGTGCGCCGCCTCCGCATGCTGCGTGCAGCTGCATCGTCGCCCCATCACCCCGTGGCGCCGTGCCCCGCATGCCCTGCCCACCACCCACCCGCATCACTCGCACCCGGGCACAGCGCCACTGATGGCGCGCCCTGCGCCGGCCGCGCCGCAACCCCCGGCAGACGAGTTCATCCGCACGACGATGGTGCTGGACGTGTCCCTGGAGGGCGGCGAGGAGATGATGCTCAACTTCTCCCCGGAGCGCACCAACTGGGACTCCATGATGACGAGTGAGCCAGCAGCGCATCCGCCCACCCGTCCAACCTGCGCCTTTGCTGCGGCTGCAAACGCGGCCACCTAAGACCACTCCGACAAATAGGTCATGATCTGGGCGTGCAGGGTTGCGGCCCTAGCCTGAAGTACGCTTTTCTCACTGCAAATAAGAACCTGCCGGCCCAACCAGTCGGAGGGAAGATATCCTGCAGCATTTACAGGGGCTCTCGTCGGATTCTACTACGAAAAATAAAAAGGAAATGCTTTGCACCGTCGATTTTGATACTCTCTTTTATATTCTTGGTGTATTCCGATAGATACACAGGCGGTCTACAGTTTTGTCTCCACTTAGGGGAGACAAACGCAATGACATGCAGCTAGTCAAGCACGTGGTCAAGCACGGTACGCAAGACTGTGGCGGAACTGCGCCACTGCAGGGGATGTTCTCATGGGCGACATGAAACCCCAAGTTGGGGGCCATAGAACTGGGTCTCACCGACGCGTTCTGACCCCCGCAGCATCTGCGTTCCTTTGCTGCCCGACCGACTGATCCCTCACCCCCCCCCCCCCCCTCCACCCCCACCGGCCCCGGGCCTGCAGACCCCAAGATCATCAAGAAGCTGGACGGCCTCAACGACTACATCGCAACTTACAACATGGTGCTGCCGATGGCCAAGCCGCGTGAGACCTGCTCCCGGATCATCATCACCAGGTCGGAGCCCGCTGCCCCCCCCCCCCCCCCCCCCCCCCCCCATACTCACAGAGGCACACCACCACTGTCACCATCACCATTCCTCAGGATTTCTCACACGTCATCAGCCTTCCTCCGCGCTTCTTGTGGCACCGCGGCTCCACCCAACCCCCTGTCAAAGCATCTGCATCAAGAATCCATAAATCATCACGATCCAATGGATCGCACCGGGTACCGCGACGCATCGGTGTGGGAATCGTGATTAGCGTTTACAATTCACCGGTATATAATCAAAATTTAATAGTGGTAGCATAAAATCGCGCTTCGATTCGGTCAATGCGTCCGGACTAAACTGGCGCGGGTCGTGATATTGGCGATATTTTGACATTGAATATCGTCGTGGAATTTACTTGGGCTCGCAGGTCACAGAAGCAAAGGCAATGGATCGTTTTGCACTGCCATCAACTCTGAGATTCCGTTCGGCCATCGTGGCGTGTTTAGATAAATTCGCAGGTGAATTCAGTTTCTTTCCCTCTCTCCGCGGAAGGGGGGGTTCAAAAACAACAACATGTCGCAACCCCAAAGCACGGTTTTGTACCGCTTCAATAATCTTATCACAATGGCTCGACGACATAGTTAGACCCTTGACAATTCGCGATTCCTGATGTTTTGCCCGCGGCGCTTCATGCGGGGCCGTAAATTACTGGCCCCCATCACCTCATAGCGCCAACCCACGCCCCGACAACACCCGACCCCACCGACCCTGACGCCCCTGCCTGGCCACCCCCTCCTCGCAGGGACACCCCCGAGCCGGGCGCCGTGACCTACCTCTACCTGGAGTACGACCAGGCAACGGACACGCTGGCGCCCGCCTCCCAGAGCCTCGGCGCCGGCTCCATGTTCCCCATCGAGGGCGAGCCGGGCAAATGCCTGATCAAATGTGCGCGGCGCCCCGCCTGCGGCCCCGGAGCCCCCTGAATGACCCCACCCGCCCGTCGCCCGCCCGTCGCACTCGTGGCGCACTCACCGCAACATTTAAAAAATAAGAATTGTGCGCGGGTCGTAAGAATGATCGACTTTTCACACTATCGATTCGAAGATTCCGTTAAATATTTCGCGGTGTCTTCCGATACTGTAACATTTAATTTGGTTTGTGGGTCGGAAAACGAAATAGCAATGAATCCTTTCTGCAGTGCAATCAGCGAGACGACCCGTGTGACATTCGTCGTGTCGTAACGACTATTATGATATATTTCCAGGAGAGAAGTCTTTATCTCTTTGTGCGGGTAGTAGGGACGGCCAAAAATAATACTATATATTATACCGTACTCGGTGGTTACGGTATAATATTATATTGTTTGTTCTCTCTCCGAGCCCCTTCCCCCCCTCCCCGGGAGGGTCAACCGCAATAACATACAAGGAACCCCCTCCGTGCCCAATCCACCTTGGCAATACACATGATTGCCCATGATTGCGACGTGTGTATGGCTACACACAATTCCCATGCAACAGCTCTGACCCTCTCCGTCTTCCCCACGCCCCCTTTGGTGTGCAGCCGTGGACCAGCTGAAAAGCGGGTGGATCCCAAAGTGAGACCCCCCCCCCCCCCCCCCGCCCCTGGTGCCTGCCCCGTGCTGATGATGGGGGCGGGCGGCGCAGTCACGCACCCCTGGCCGTGTCCTTCCTTGCATCCCCGCGTGCCCCTTGATGGTGGTGCTGAGGTTGCCGCTGCGCGCGGCGCAGGTTCATCATGAACTGGGTCATCACCACGTGGTTCCCCAAGATGATGACGGCGCAGGCGGCCAAGTACAAGAAGTTCAAGGGCCTCTCCAAGTAGGGTTGTCAGAGTGTCAGGGGAACGATGCAGGAGCGACTCCCCCCCCCCCCCCCCCTCCCTTCCACCCCAGGACACCGTGGCACGCAAGCATAGCGGAATTAGTGTGCGGGAGCATTTAGGCGCCAATCAGCGACGTGCCTTAAAACGCTATACCTAAACCCTACAGCAACGATTCTGCCACAGCCATGTTTCTGTGAAATAGTGCCAGCAGTGTTGAAAAAGACAGTGCGGCGCCGTGCCATGTTGCCAGGACGGTGGTTTCGCGACTCTCCGGGCTGCCATGTTGCGCTGCGTTCATGCTTGAGGGAAGGGGGAGGGGGGGGGAGGGGGGGGGGGGGGGGGGGCAGCTGCGGAGGCTCCATTCCACCACCGGGTGCTGAGGCCGGTGTTCAGGAATGGCCAACAATGCCGTCGCCGACATTACGGTCACCATCCCTCATCCGAAAATAGCCGCCACCGTTGGGCTCGCGCATTGGTTATTCATGATGCTGCCCCGCGATAACCGCACCATTGTTGGGTTGGATCGCAACCCCCCCCCCCCCCCCCCCCCTCTCCCCTTCCCGACGAAGAGGCGGGGCGAATTCAACTTCTCGCGGGTGGTACAATGATGAGTGTATACGTGGTAATGTGTGAGGTGAACTATTAGTTGAAATGTCTATGCGCCACAGGTATACACCACCATATATATGTTTGTACAGGCAACGCAGTACATCATTACATTTCGGACCCGCGCGCCACCCACGACCCAATCATGGAGCTGCGACGAATTATCATCCTTAGCATTCCTTACCATGTGGTGAGTTTGTGGCATGAAAGGCCACTCCGCGTAATACTACGAGGCACTGTAAAGCAGCAGCGGCGAGGAGGCTGTGGAAACAACATTCACAGCACGGAAGCAAAGTGGGGGAGGGGGTACGCAGGGGGAGGAGGCAGGCTAGACAACTCAGACCCGCACGCAGGCCACCAGCCCGTGAACGCCAATGTCAGTTTCAGAACAAAGTTAGGCTAGCAGTACTCTCCAGGGTTACTGTACAGGCCAGTTCAACTCCCTGCTGGTTCCGGTCAGTATCTCCATCGGGAACTGAGGGGTGCGAGAGGGGGTAGGGGGCCGGCGTGTGTATTATTTGCCATCCGGTAAGTATAATTTGGCAGCGGCACTCCACAGTCTGGCCACACGCTGGACATTATTATTATTATTAATTATTTATGTGGATCGTAATACTGTACTGCTGCCCCCGCCGCATATCCAGGGCACCGCACACTGCTCCCATATTCCCATATGTCCTATTTATTAATGTGTCTCCCACCCCTCGGCGTAATCGTGTCGCGTCATATCTCTTACAGTCGGGGGGGCAGAGGCATGGTCCGTCATGTTTTTGCACTGCACAGTGAATGCTACACCCCCGCCCGAAACGAAGTACCTAGGCCTTTCGGGCGGGCGCGCGCGCTGGGGGGATGGGGGGTGGGCGGCGGGGGGGGGGGGGGGGGGGTTAATAAATATCCAAGGACCTTTATTTGAGATGGCCTTATGGTAGCACACGATGATCCAAGTCGTTAATTTTAATCCGGCAGCATACGGACAAAATATAACGATCAGTGCTGATTTTCCCATGCACTACTCGGGCCTACCTGAGCAGCCGACCCTAAGATGCGGGTTCGTGAATAGTCGGGCCGTGAGAGTGGGGTGAGACGGCTATCCTGTGAAGCTGACCAGGGTGATCGAGTTGCAACGAATTTCAAATTTGCGTTGCTTCTAGTTATGCAGCAACTAACGACTACTTGTGTGTGGAGCGGCCGAAAGCGGGATGGTATCGGTATTTGCTTTCGCCGATTGGGTAATAATTGCATTACAAGTTTGTGCCGGCGGGCGGCTAGGTCTTGGGGCCGAGCAGCACGGCCGCGACTTGCATGGCGCGCTGCACAAACACGGTGAGTTGGTCGTCCGTGACGGCGTCCTCGCCGGGGTAGTCCATGCCCTGCGCCACAGCGTAGCGAGGGAAGGCAAAGCGGACGCGCGCAAGTGAATATCGACGGGCGCGCAACGCCTGTCACGTGATTATAATAAATGAACGCTCATGCCGCTATACGTGGCAGCACACGTGCTCTGTACGGTACCGGGTACGTGCCGCAGCGCTCGTATGTGCATGAACAAGAACAGGTTACACTACAGAGCCCATTATTCTATCGTATCTTTCGTACCTGCAGATATTAATTGTACGCAATACGTGACCTGTCGTTCAAAACTGATTACGAGTGTTGTTGGTGAGGTTAGAAACTGTATTTTAGGATATGTCGACTTTTGTTTTTGTTGCCCCTTTTGGAGGTATCCGAATACGCTCTCAGCCCCAGCGTTGGGTGTGTGACCTAGATACGGGTCATAACATAATATCGTGAGTGCGGCCCAGGAATCATTAGCTTCAGCTTCAGGCAGCACTGTTACTTGCCTGGTCTGTGACACACCATCGCCTGTCGCGAAGTATCCAAAAAACGACACATAAAATACAATAATGTTGACGCTGTACGTGTAGTATTTGTACGTATTGTATTTGTGGTACCGATGCTGTACAACACCGCATTGAGCGCAATGCTTCATTTCTTTGTGGCGGTGCTCTAACATGCACAATTATACTCCAATAACAGGAATGGTGCTCCTGACGTCTAGCGTTGCGGGAAGATGTGTGGACAATTGTACAGAACCCCCACCAAGTACCTGTTCATGAGAAGCGTATTACAACATGCAGAAACTGACCTGCTGTGTAGATCGCAGCGCAACAACTTTCAAATAACGTAAAGGCCAGTAAGCTGGGGTTCAAGGCGTAGTTTCCCTCTGGTGAATCCCAACAATAAGCGTACCATACCAACATAATAAACCCTAAAACCCTAACGTGGGTCGCGGATGGCATGCGTATGTGAGACAAGGGGGCGGGCGTGGTCACCTGGTACGTCAGTCTGTCATCAAAGCGCCGCCGCAGCTCCGCGTCGATCCGGCGGGCGTGGTGCGTGGCGGCCAGGAAGTCCGCGCTGACGCCGGCGATGTGCTGCGGCGTGAAGAGCGGCCGGTGGATGTCGCCGCTGTCCATGCCCTCCTGCACACAACATACATTTATAGCACGCCGCGCCGCGACATCAGACCATACACCAGTCCACGTAACAATTTTCACACGTAAACTGTGTGTGTATGTGTCTTGACGCCCCGGCAATTGTGGCCATTGGGCTTCACTGCCGTCTACAGTATGCAAGCCGACCACGCCGAGAAGGCGGCCGTTCCTTCCGGTTACCGCACTTCCGAGAATATGTCAACATGGTCCTCCGTTGCGAAAGACTGTGTGCGCAACAAGGGGGAGGGGGAGAGCAGAGACCCATTGGCGGTCTACCTCCAGGCACAGCTGTTGGTATGAAGGAGCGTACAACCACCGGCGAGATACCACAACAATGACTTCAATCAATCAATGTTTCCACAAACCATCATAAAACTGCCATCGTTTTGCGATATGGCGTCCGCGATAATTTGCACTATATGTGCGACCCGTTGCAGCATGTGAGCTTCCGCCAGTAGGGTTTGATACCGCACAGTCACTCTCTGTGGCTATGCGTGCATTGAGATGTCGATAAATAATAATAATACACTCACGCATTGTGCTGACTTTACCCTCCTTGCGAAACCTGGCCAATAGAAGACGATAGAGCATGTCACTACGGGGATGAAAAAAGAGCTATAAGCTTGTTGATGCAGAGATGGCGATGATTAACCTACGAGTGGTGATGAACACTAGGACGGCGATGTAGATGGTGATGGTATTGTCGTTGTATTTCATTCTTTTGTGGCGGTGATATTAATAACAGCGAGACCAAAGCCTGGCGGCCGCACCTGCATGTCCACCATGTCGCCCAGCAGCCGCTCCCGCTCCACGACGCACGCCGTGGCGGCCTCCCACAGGTCCAGCGCCTCCTCCAGCTCCGCGGCCACGGCCTTGGAGGTGTACTTGATCACCATGTCCAGCTTGGCCATCATCGGCATCTCAAGCATGCCCCAGGTGCGCTCTAGCCGAGCCTGCGATGGCAGGAGGGGGGGGGGGGGAGGGTAGGGGGATCGGAATCCAATTATAGCGGGCGGTGAGGGATAAACGGCAAGAAGGATTACGGGCTGACGAATCAGCAGGGTTTATTAGGGTTGTCGAAATAATTGTATGGTTAGATACATATACATGAGTCGTCCATAATAAAACACAAAATAAGGAATAATAATAAATATCTTGTGTAATAACACACATCCAACATATAGGGTTACATTACCCTAGTAGTGGACCTATTTTAAACTTAGCCTACTGCGATGTTTGATAACGCATATGCCCTAGATCCAAAAACCTAACACATACATAACTACCCTAAAATCCCGGTATTCATGCCAAGCGCCAAAAGGGCTCCAAAACCATTAAGGATTACCTACACATTACGTACGCCTCGTCAAGCCGCACTTCACTGGAGGGGCTGCTTCTAGGGTTTAAACAGTTATGTAGGGTTTGGGGCGTATGTAATCATACCTGCAGCGTGTCCGCCTCCGTCATGCCCGGCAGCTGGGAGATCCTGGGCAGCCGCGGCACCGGCGCCTCGTCCAGCTCCTCGGGGTCGGGGATGCAGAACTCCTCGCCGGCTGCCATGCTGCGGCGCGAGAGGGCGCCCAGGGAGCGCGTGGAGCTCGCCGCCACGGAGCGCCTGGACGGCTCCGCCTTGATCTGGCCGGGCAGCACACAGGTTAAGGGCACGTTACAGTATCAGCAAGTGCGCCGGCGGCGGGGTGGGCATCCAAACTGCGGCCCGAGAATTACTCGAGGGGTGACGATAAATTTGAATGGGCTACTATAGCTGGAGAGGCAGTAGGGAATCCGAGGGGTGAGGAGATCGTTCAAGGAGCTCGATAAAAGCAGTGAGCAGTGGAAGTGATTTGCATTCGCCTAAAGCACGTGAAAGCCTGGCCTGTGGTCATATTGTCAACCAAGTTGCTGTGCTTTTGCTGCTGATAATGGTTATCCATATGTAATACTATTGCTCGACACGATACCGCCACTAAATACTTTGCAAGCACTAGTCAATGATAATTATTTACAATGACTCTACTACGCGCGCGCTCAACACAACTATGTAGCTAAGGAGTGACCTGGGGTATATTCAGCACGACTTGCATACACACATACTCCGCTACAGGGCGCGGGCTCTGAGCTTAAGGGCTCTTCATTGTCCTATATAATAAATTGCATATGCACATAAGGTATATGGTCACCAAACCCCTGGTAAAACGCATGAAGCTACTGTGTCATAACATGAATTTGGTGGCGCGGCTTTAGACGTTGGACCTTTGCTGGTTATTGGAGGCGAAAGGGGGAGGGTTGCGACAGGGGGGGGGGGGGGGGGGGGGCACAACCTGAGGCGTCCAGGAAGCGAGGTTCGACGCCACGTGGTCGGGGAGCCGCCGCGGGCGTACGCCGTCGTCCGCAAGCTCCCGCGCCGTGGGCGGTTTTTGACCGGCGGACGCGAGGGACGAGGGCTCGGCAGACAGCCGCGACGGCGACCGGTCGCCGCGCACGCTGGACGCCGAGCTGGATGGCTCCGACCCCTGCACCGACTCCTGCCGATAACGCAGCACAGGCAGATTCTCGGCGCGGCCAGAAAGACGGCAGAGACGACGCCGTATGCAGGAAAACACGCCGACAGTGTCAAGGAGCGAGTATCGTACGGGGCGCCTACCTGGTCGTCGGCTCGCTGCGCCGCAGCCTCCGCCTCCTGCTGCGCCATGCGCTCCTCTATCTGGCTCAGCCGGTTCAACACCGCCTCCATCAGCTCCTCCGTGTTGCGCGGCCTCTGCTCCGCGCCGCGGCTGCGCTCGTCCTGGTGCGTGACGACGAGCGATCCCGCCATGCACAGCGTCAGAGGGCCACTGCATGCAAAGGCCCGGCATTTAGTGTAATAATGACGCTGCATGAGATGAATGACTGATATCTACACGCCTGTCGATTGTACAGATGTCAGAATACACATATTCTACAAAAATCCGGGATAGCATAGATAGTAGCTGTAGACATGTGTAGATGTATCTTTAGCTGCATGGATAGATGCAGTTAAAGTGAAGTACACATTCTTCATATTATATATCTTGAAGTTATACATGTGTTAAAATATAAGCCCATAGGCGGCTGTATCCTTACATTTGCCACCGAATGATGGAAGGCCATTCATTCTTTGTTCTAAACAATAAATGGGGCACGAGCTGGCGGCACGTAGGGCTTGTGCTAGTGGGGTTTGTTTCCTGTTGACTAGCCTCGTCCCGCTCCGGGACTTTACTTGTCTCAGCAGGCAATGTTCAGCATTAAAAAATCAACAATTGCCTGGGTTCCATACTGGGTGCGCGCTGCCACTTCAATGGTTGGTGTTTTATCATTGTAATAACACAAACACAATAACTTTGAGACGGAGGCAACGGATAGTGCAGCACGAAAGGGCCTCCGTCGACAGCCGGCAGTCGGCAGTGGGGCCGCACCTCCTCCGCCTGCTCCCTGGCGTCCGCATCCTGGGCCGCCATGGACTCCACCGCCTTGTCCCATGAGGCGGGGGCACCCGGGTCCAGCCCCAGGTCCTGCGCGCGCACGCGCACTGCCACCGTCAGCCACCAAACGGCGGTGAGGGAAGGTGTGCAGTAGAATGACGTCGCATATACCATTGCTGCTGTTAGTGCATGTGCAGCTAACTATACAGCACGTTACATGCATGCATACGTTTGTCCCTACGGGAGCTGCATCATGGCCACCGGCGGCCTTTCTGAAAAGACTCAGGGCACTGTCACTCAAAGGAAGCCATGAACGGCGCCTGCCGTCCCGTACCTGCAGCAGCTTGAGCTGCTCCTCACGCACGCGTGTGCGGTAGCGGCCGAGCATCTGCGCCGTCACGCTCTCAATGTCCTGCATGCGGCTGGCCACCAGGTTGGCGGTGCGCGCCTGCCGGTGCGACATCGCCATGCTGATGGCCGCGCCTGCGGGTACACAGGCAAGGGGGGGGGGGGGGGGGGGGGGGGAAGAGAGGGGACTGTCATCAACCAACAATGGCCCGACAAAAACAAGCTATTCTACAGTGCCAAAAACGACATCTCATTATTGCGTTCCGAGCTTTCAATCCCAGACTTTGTGGTTTCGGAGCATTTCATGTGGCATCCAAAGCAGCTGCTCCAAAACCACATCAACCGTAAAGTGCATGCCACATAATCACTATACTGATGATAATGCTATAATAACAACAATATTATCATTATCATCAGTATATGTGGATGTGGTTTTGGAGCAGCTGCTTCGAATGCCACAGGAACTGCTCCGAAACCACAAAGTTTGGAACTGAAAGTTCGGAACCCAGTACTGCCGAGATGTTGCTTTGGGCACTGTGGAACAGCTTATGCATGTGCATGCTCGTGTGTGTGTGTGTCTGTGTGTCTGTGTGGAAGCTACCGGGCGCCACTAGCTTTCCTATCGGCTGGTGGGGCTGCTGTATACCTGCCAGGCTGGTGTCGAAGCTGGGCGATGGCTGCGGGCCGTCAACGATGAGCGTGACCATGCCGAGCAGGTCCTGCATGCGCGCTTCCAGCGAGTTGGGGATCTTGAAGGGGTCCTGCCCGCGCACGGCCATCCCAGCGCCCGGGTGTCAGCCCCGCACACCACCAGCCCACCCCCCCCCCCCGCCCCCCCCCCTTCAGCCCCTCTCACCCCCTAATCCCGAATTTTCCACACACCTCCCCCACTTCCCACCGCCACTGCCCGACGTGGTGACGTGGAAACAGATACGCCTCCCTGGAATGGGTCAGTGCCGCTTTGCATATACGCAATGGTACAAACTCGGCTGATGTGGTTCAGCAGTGGGGCTCTACACCAGTCCACATAAGTCTTTGCCTATTTAAAACCTGCCTACCTCCCTGGACACACAATCAAGCAAAATTCACTTCACGTTGGGACAAGTGGAGCGCACTAGTTACTGAGTGTACACCGACACAAATGGGAATAAAATGTTCGCACTAAAAGCAAAGGGGTCGAGGCCGTTTTCAGGACGGTGTCTTTGGTTGTATACATCCGTAGTGCCCTGCTCGGCAAGCGGCAAACAGCCGCGGATGGGTAGCGGAGGGTGCATAAAGGGGGGGGGGAGGGGGGGGGGGGGGCGCACAATTGGCTGCACCGCCTCCTCCTTGGTCAGCGCCGCGTCGGTGAGCCCGCGCCGGAGGTCCACCCGGTGCATATTGCGGTTCCTCACCACGTTCACCTGATGGCGGCATGAGAAGCACAGCAGAGCGGTCAGCAGCACCCCGCTCAGTGCCAAGGGGGGTAGGCACAGATACAGGCATGTGGCATACGGGTAGGTGGGTGGGTGACACACGGGGATGGGCGACACGAGTGTCGGCATCCGTGTGGACATTATAATGGGCGCAAGGGTTTACGCCGGCAACGACGCAGACACCGACACGGGCTTCAGCATCAGCATCAGCATGGGCGTAAGCATATGCGTGTGTGTAGGCGTGGACGCCGGCGCGGGTATGGAGAGCGACACTGGCATTGGCGTGGCTGCCATTGGTGTATCTCTAGTGTTGCCAGCGACTGTCATCAGTCGTGGGAATAACTCGCATTACAGCCAGTTACGAACCGTATGTGTGTGTGTGCGTGTGTGTGTAATTGGCGAGATAGCGGCCTTCTAGGTGGGTCCTAACCCGCAGTGGGCCCAGCTATCCTGGGATGTTCTGAGCTGCAAAGGGACCACTCTCGACTCCAACCACTCGCTGGCGGCCGGTGGTAAGACCCTCGAGGTGTCGCAGTTTTGACTGTTTCGGGGCCGCCGATCACTCGGCAAATACGGGTGCCGGGGCATTTAAGAGAACTGTTGGTATGCAAGCCTCGAGTCGGAGTTGCAATCCCACCCATAAGAGCATTCCTCGCTTCGGTATAGTTCCGTCTCTTTGGCCTCTGGCGGGTAGGGCGGGTTGGTATCCGCAGTGTTCTTACTATACCGCAAACCCAACACAGCCGAATGGGCGACACGCGGGAGACCAACCGGCTTCAGTCACCACTACGGCGTAATTCCTGGATACGGCCAGCGCGCAAGGGGGCGTTTGCTGTGCAGAGAGAGGGTGTGTGTGCGCTGGCTGCCTGCATTCCCATCACCAAAGGCGCAGTGGCATGCAGCCGCCGCCCACTGAGGAGCCCCCCCCCCCCAATCCCCACCACCACAATCGCTGGCGCACCTGCGCCTCAAAGACGCCCTTGGCGTTGAGCTGGAAGCGCCGCCGCTCGCTGCGCCCGTCCTCCCTCTCCTTCTGCGCGAAGATCTTCTGCAGCAGCGCCGGCTTCTCGCGGCCCAGCAGGTCGCGCGCCTCCGCGGCCGCCGGCCCGAACCTGGCGTCCTCCGCCACCTGCGCCACGAACCGCCGGTCCATCTCCTCCGTGGACGCGTCCCAGCCGGCGCTGCCGCCCACCGTGCCCCCTGGCCCGCCCTTGCGCGACCGCATGGGCTTCATCACCGCCGCGCGCAGGTTGCGCGAGCTGCTCCCCGGCTGCGCCGCCTCGCGCTTGGCGTGGCGGGCTTCGTACTCCCGCTGCTCGATCTGCGCGGCTGCGTCTGTACGGCGAAAGGCGCGCCAGGGGGTGAGAGGGGAAGGGGGAGGCGGCAGCAGGGCCTGAGGAGGGTGCATGTTAATATTTTACGAGAGTGGATATCTGCATCGGCACAGAGACAGGCACTGCTCACCCTTGTTGGTCCAGCCGTTGCGGAGCAAGCCCCGCTCCTCATCACCACGCTTGCGGTTGCTCAGCTGCTTCCGAACCTCCTGCAGCTGCGCTCCCGTAGCGGCGCACCCCGGCGGCGCGCGTCAGCCGAGAGTGTGGCAACACAACCGCGAGGCATTAAAACCGCCGAGAAGCAGTCCTTTACTACGAAATTAATACCATTCAACTATACGCGCGACACGACTCGCGGCAGCGCAGCGCGTGCACCACGTGGCTAATGGAATGGGGCATGAGTGGGCGATGCGGTTGGAAGGGGTTGGGGCTCTGGCCGGCAGCGCACCGTCATGACGGGGCTGAGGTCCAGCACAATCCGCTTGTCGTTGGAGCCCAGCTTCGGCTTCTGCCAGCCCGACTGCCCCAGCAGCGCATCGCGGCGCGACTGCCCCACCGTGTCCTCCATGGCCGTCGAGCTGGCGGTCCGTCCCCCGCGCTCTATGCCGCCCATTCCGTTTGTATTGCGTCCTGTGTCAATCAGCGCCGCCGAGCCAACTCCCGCCGAGCTAAGCACACAGCAGCGCGCTCCCCGCCCGCATATCGCAACGGCTGTGGGCTCAGCCGGGCCAGTGCGCCTTCAGAACGCGGTGACTCATGAGCGAGCTCTACTGTAGCGCTCAAGAGAAATCAGGGGAGACGAGGGGCGATGTATTGGGGAGTGGAGGCTCGGGGGGGGGGGGGGGGTGTTGCTCCGACGACGAAGCGCGCATGCCTCAACCAACCTCACATGCTGCGCCGCGGGCGGGCGGCGGTGATGTTTGTCGCGTGCGCACACGGACGTACCGCGATTTGATGCATTTGACATGCGAATCGATCGAAAAGTTATTATAAAAGCGACTTTGTTGCGATTACTATATGCCATCAGCACGCGTGCGCGAGTGATGTTGCCGTCGATCGCAAGGGCCTAATCGCACAAGGGATCATCGACGGTGTATATTGCCCAACTTCCCGACGACTACCCGCCCATCGACCGTGAGATCGGGCGGCGGGCGGATGAGATCGACGTGAGCGCGGGGGCGCCATCGCCCCATCAAAGTTGCGCCGCGGGGGAGGGTTTTGAAAACAGCTTCAGTCGGTGTTCGAAATCGACCCGCCCCTTTCCCTGGCAGCCCTCACACCCAGTCCCCCACCCCCGCCACCCTCCCGAGCGCCGCTCGCACCTGCTATTCTGCGCTTGAGCGAGAGCCGGACCCCCCCCCCCCCCCCCTTCAACACACACCCGCCGCCAGCATGGGCATCACCCTCCGCGCGGCCTCATCGCCGACGATGACGGCGCGCCCCCTTTGCCAACCACCCGCCGCCGCCTCCGTGCGCGCCGGCCAGCCGCTCGCCCCCCGCCCAGCACTGGTGCACAGGTAAGGCGGTCCCGCGGAGCCCTGCGCCTCCCGTCCTGCGTTGGCTACGGCAAGAGGGTTCCGCAGCGTGGCGAGAACGGCCATAACTAGCGAATTCCGACCTGCAATTGGGGAGAACCCTCGCGGCCGATGCCCCCCCTCGAGGCACCAGAGCGCCGCCTCGATGCTCTGGCACCCACTGACGCCAGCATAACGTCCCTCTCCAGTACACCTGCTCAGGATGCGGTGCAGCGGGGTTGTCTCCTGGCGCCCGTTGCCGCCCGCCTCGCGCGTCATTTTCGGTCTATATTATGTGCGTTGTTTTGAATTATTGTCATTCCTCAGCAGAGCAACCCAGCGGGCACCTCAAAGAGCAGCGCGGGAATGGGTAGGTGGACTTTTTCCCTGGTGAGCTGCGCTGTCCGTGCTGTAGGCTGACCCACCCGGCCATCGCTCCCAGGCCCCTCCTGCAGCGCTCTGCCCTGCAGCCAGCCTGCATCCCGACTCGCCCGGGTGGAGCGCGGCTGCCGGCTCGCGCCACCAGGGGCATGAAGGTAGGAGCCCCTCGCAGCCATGCCAATGGCCACCTCCTGCAGCCTTGATATGCAGCCGTAGCATCTTCCGGGGCAGAAGGGTCCCCCGCCCCCCCCCCCCCCCCCCCCCCACCTGCCGCGCTGCACACTCAAAGCCGCCTTGCGGGCGCAGGTGTCTGCCTCCTCGACGGCGCCTGTGGTGGCTGCCGCTGAGTCTGCGCCCACAGAGGGCTGGAAGGTGCGACTCGTTGCCATGTCATCCCACCTTGAGCCTGGAGAGGCGGCGTTTCAGCATGATCGTGGCACCTTTGACTAATCCTGCCGCTGCCTGTTGACTCTGCCAGGGCGCCAAGCTGGGGGCGGCGGCGGCGTCCATCGCCGTGGGCCTTGTCATCCGCTTTGTCGTGCCCATCCCCGGAGGCCTCGATGCCCAGGTGAGAGCCGCGAGCGCATCCCGCGGCATGCGCCCCCCAGCTCCACACCCCATACACCCGCACTCCCGCCATCAGGCCAGCATGCCGGCCTCAAGTGCCCCCCCCCCCCCCCCCCCCTCCCCCCCCGCCGGACCCCCTTGCCCTCGCAGGCATGGTCGCTCTTCTCTATCTTTGTGGCCACCATTGTCGGTCTGGTCGCGGAGCCGCTGCCAACAGGTGCTGGCGCCATCTCCCCCCGCCCCGCCCCCCACCGCCTCCCTCAATCCTTGCCCCCACAACTGCCACTGCCATGCACACATACGGGTGCCAACACGGCAGTAAGACCATTGCAAATCAGACCCCGGCCAACCTGTCCCATGTTTAATATACACGAAATATTCAGAATGCTCCTACTATGGGTTGCATGCAATCCCAATTGTAGACTTGCATGATCGGGTTCAGATCGGTGCGCCGGCGCCCAGCCTTGCGCGCGTGGGCCTGCCGGCTCAGAATGAAATGTGCGCAGGCGCGTGGGCGATGCTGGGCGTCACGTGCGCCATCGTCACGAAGACGCTCACCTTCAACCAGGCCTTCGGCGCCTTCTGCAACGAGGTCATCTGGCTCATCGTGGCCTCCTTCTTCTTCGCGCGCGGCCTTGAGAAAACGGTGCGCGGCGGCCCCGCCCCAGCCGTCCAGTTGGCCATGCGGTCGGCCATCCGGTGGGGGGCGCAGCTGACGCGCTGGTGCTGCCGCGCTCGTGCCCATAGGGCCTGGGCAATCGCATCGCGCAGCTGTTTGTGAAGACGCTGGGCAAGTCGACGATGGGGCTGGCGTACGGGCTCGGCCTGGCGGAGGTCGCCATCTCGCCCGCGATGCCCTCCACCTCGGCGCGCATGGGCGGCATCTTCATGCCTATCATCAAGTCCCTCGCGGAGGCCGCCGGCTCGCTGCCGGGCAAGACCGCCAAGAAGATGGGCGCCTTCCTCATCGTCAGCCAGATGCAGGTGACCCCATGCGGCGGGACGGAGAATCCCCTCCCCCCCCCCCCCCCCCCCCCCCCCCGCCGGCCCCTGCACAAGGTCCGCGCGCTTCATTTGGAGGCGTCCTCGCATGCCCAGCACATCAACTGGACTCCCCCCCCCCCCATCGCCGCGCGCAGTTCTCCAACAGCCCGATGTTCCTGACCGCAGCCGCCCAGAACCTGCTGTGCCTGAAGCTCGCGGCCGAGATGGGCATCGTCGTGAACAACGCGTGGATGACGTGGTTCATCGGTGCCAGCGTCCCCTCCGCGCTCATGCTGCTCCTCACGCCCCTGCTCGCCTTCAAGCTGATGCCGCCCGAGCTGCAGGTGGGCGCTGCAACGGGCCGCCCAGGTGTCGTGGCTACTCTGCATGGGGCTGCTGTTGGCGCTGGCGGCTCACGGCGGCTCATGCTGTGGTTGCGCAGGACACGCCCGAGGCGCCCGCGCAGGCGGAGAAGGCGCTGCAGGCGATGGGCCCCATGAGCACGGACGAGAAGATCATGGCGGCCACCATGGCGGGCGCGGTGGCGCTGTGGGTGGGCGGCGCGGCCATCGGCGTGTCCTCCGTGGCCGCCGCGCTGCTGGGCCTGGGCCTGCTGCTCTTCACGGGGGTGCTCACCTGGAAGGACTGCCTCACCAACACCTCTGCCTGGGACACGCTCTTCTGGTTCGCCATCCTGGTGGGCATGAGCGGCCAGCTTAACGCGATGGGCGTCATCGGCTGCTTTGCCGACGCGGCCGGCGGCGTGCTGCAGTCCATGTCGCTCAGCTGGCCGGTCGTCTTCGGCATTCTGCACGCCATGTTCTTCCTCATCCACTACGCCTTTGCCAGCCAGACCGCGCACGTCGGCGCGCTCTTCTCCGCCTTCGTCGCCATGATGCTCGCCGCCGGCGTGCCGCCCGTGCTCGCGGTGCTCACGCTGGGCTACAACGCCAACCTCTTTGGCGTCATCAACCACTACAGCTCCGGTCAGGCTGCCATCTTCTGCGGCGCTGGCTACCTCGAGCTCAAGGTGCCGCATCCCCCCGCTACTCCCTGCACATCAAACTTTTCATCGCAATCATTCACAACCTGGTTCTTTGGGCTGATTTGAGCCTTTGATCATCGATGGGAACATATGC
Source organism: Tetraselmis striata (assembly GCA_006384855.1). NCBI lineage: Eukaryota > Viridiplantae > Chlorophyta > Chlorodendrophyceae > Chlorodendrales > Chlorodendraceae > Tetraselmis > Tetraselmis striata. The sequence goes on from VCJN01003043.1 coordinate 39,199, forward strand.
CTGAAGCGAAGCCCTGGCTTCAACAAACCCTGCCATCTTAGGAATCTCTTTCTCTCAGGTGCATAGACACACAGGGGCTTTTGTTTGTTCTTTCCGTCCCTAACCACATTTGTGACGCCTACCAATGCCGCCCCGCAGGAGGTGTTCAGGGTCGGCGCCGTCTTTGCCCTGTTCCACGCGGTCCTGTGGGCCACCGTCGGCATGGCGTGGTTCAAGATTGTGGGCCTGTACTAAGGGCGCTGCGCCACGACATTACCCCCAACGACATTCTGTTGCCGGCTCGCCCACCCCCACCGCAGAGCAGCTCATTGCGCTCGTGATGGCGAGCTTATTTGTCACCACTAGATGACCCCGCAGCAGCGGGGCATCCTCAGCCCGTATATTCCGCGACGACCCTCCCCAATACTTGTAACGCATCTTCTCTACGAATGTGATTATAGTGAGGCTGTGGTTTTGTAGCATTCATCATTCGCCTTGGTGACTCTGACTTCATTGACTCTGACTCTGACTCTGACTTTCAGAACTCTGAAACACGGCGTTCGCCAATCCGGCGCGGGATAAAAAATGACACATTGCGCGCTTACTTGCCGGTTACTGTCATCGCAGCGTCGACCCATTAGCGAAGTACATTGCTCTCTAATTTAAAGTTCCCAGTTCTCTTGCGGTTATTATTGCATCGTACTGCTCATAGCGACAAGAAATATCGCACATATTATGTCTATACATAAAGTCTCGTCGGTATAGCTAGCGACTAGCGCGTGCTCAGGACGATAGCGGTGTATGGAGTCCCCGTCGTGCAAGGTAGTGCGTAGCGCACAGCTAGGCCTGGTATATAGTCGATTTCAAAGTAATGCTCGCGTATACAGTACCACAGACCGCGGTAGGTACGAATACGCTACCACGAAAGACATCGAGGCACTAGCAGCGGAAAAATCTAGCGACTATAGTCGATATATTGGAAACTATTTTATTACATTTATTTATTGTTTAAGTATGTATCGGGGTAGGAAGTAGAGTACGAACACGCTTGTTTATGGCCTCCTCCCCTCTGTAGTTCACTGCAGGAGTGGGTTCACTACAGGGGTGTGCTTTATAGAGGTAGTGTCATTAAGTCGGCTACGATCATTAAGTCGGATTTAGGTATGCAACACATAGTAGACGACCGGGTTAAGAAGGGTAAACGCGCTATTGAGGCGCTCGATTCGGTATTAGTCGGTGGACGGGACATAATTCCTATTAATGTGCGTGTGTCGTTTTTTAAAACCTGTGTACTGCCGGTTTTAACTTATGGGTGTGAAGTATGCGCATGGGTAGAACTAGCGGCGCAAATAAATTACAAACCGTACTCAATCAGTGCTTGCGGTGCCTCGTTGGGGTAGGTAAAAACTCCCCTGGGGTGGCCACTGCACCGATGATGCGGGAATTGGATATTGCGCCCATAGAGGCTACAGCCGCTGCGGCACGGGCTCGGGCGTTCCTTAAAGCATCCGACTTGAATACATGTATAACCCATTTAGTAGATCAGCCAAGTCGGGCGCGCTCTAACACGTGGACGTCATGGACTGTGCGGTGGTAAGATCGACTAGCTAGGGCGAACAAAGGGCTAGCTGAGGGGGCGCACCTTCCACTTGAGTGGAGGTCACTAGCCGCGCGAATGATGCCGCTAAACTAGTAAAGGCATCGGTGTGGGCGCGTTACGAATCGTCGGCATTGTTAGCACGCAATAACACCTGGGGAATATATGTCAAGGCGTCCTATGCGTCAAACCCGTTGCCATAGTACGGTGTGGGTGTCCCCGCGGGGGTGGTGGCCAGGTTGCACATTATGATACAATTACGCACCCGAGTATTTCCCACTGCCCGCCGATTGGCCCGGATTCATGCCATACCTGAGCGGTTCCTTGAACACTGCCCTGCATGTGGCGGAGGTGAATCTGAGACTATCGAACATATGTTGATGGAGTGCCCGCGGTGGGGGTATCACCGTCATAACTTTGGGTTGTTAGTTCCGGAGTTCAGGGATTTTATTAGTAGTCAGGTTATTGCGTCAACACCTAAGGACTTAACTGCCTTTATTTTGGGCGGGGTCCCCCCCTCCCTTCACGGCGCCCTGGATTTTACCGGGAATGGGAAAATTTTCCAGCTATGGCGTCGGGCCCTCCCTCACATTGCCTTTTTTGTTGCACATGTATCGCACTCCCGAAATGCTTTGCTCCGCGGGTTGGGGCTTGCCCCAACTCGCATTACTCGAATGGGCCGACGCGCAAACGGGTAGGGCGGACCTTTCGTGGTCAGTGCCGGGTATTTTGATGGCAGTGTTTTAGACGGTGATCCAACAGTGTTGGAAATTCCGTCACTGGCCTCTAATTAGTCTTGCAGAATGCTTCGGCAATTTGCTTGATGACTATAACGGAGCGTCGCCTACCCAGGGCTTTCCGCAAATGGATTGCTGCCTAAATGGCCGTCGTAGAGACGCTGCAATGGTTTCACTGGTGCCAGTCCTGTCCCGGGGGCGAAAACAAAACAGGCTACAGAGAATTTTTTAGCCCGCAAAGGGCCCAAATTCAGTCGGTGTTTTTTCCTATGATGCTGGAACAACTCTACTCGCATGGCGACTTCCTGTCACCATTATTAGATTTTTTTTTCACCATTATTAGATATTTGTCGTCTTTATTTATACAGCGACGACTCCCTTTCATTCTCGAATGCTATATGGCGACAACTTGAATCATCGCGAGCGACGCGATGGACTGTAGAAAAAGACAACGTTTTAAAACGCGGATGAACTTCGTTGCTGCTGACTTGGCGGAGTGACGAGGCGATGGCGCGGGCGGCCGTCGCGAGGACTTTTCAAGCAGGAGACGTTGCCCGGATCGTGCCACATTGGTACCCGTAGTGCTACAGGTAGTCGCTAATCCTTATCGGCATCGGCTGCGCGCTGGCGGCGACGTCTCTCGCTTGCAGGCGGCTCACAAGCAAACGCAGCACCGTTTCCACACCACATAACGTAAAGGCAGCTGATCTCAGGTCTCCTCCAGGTGACAAATAGCAGGTGCATCGCTGACACAGCCAAGGAGGATCATCCTCAACACGTGTGCTGCCTACTGCTCGCTCGACGAAATAACCCCGAGACGACTTTATGTTTTCAAGCGTGTCGCTGTCGGCTCTGCGGGTCCGCCTACACAACGTCGATGGCCCGCTGAGCAGCGCGAGAGAGCCTCGTCCGTGTGCCCGACGGGCACCAGCCGCTATCTCGCGAGTGACTCGGGCGGGTAAGACCCCCCCCCCCCCCCCCCCCCACCTCCCCCTCCCCCCGGGAAAAACTACAGTCGACGATTCAGCGTCGCTGTGCTGCTGTCGATAACCAGTGAATCATCAGCGACAGTTCTGCACGCCGAAAGTTCCACCCGTTCGGTGAAGCTATGTGGAGGCTATATTCCGGCCAGTCGGCGACTAGCCGCTATTTGTAGTTTTCTTTGCGCGAAGGGACGAGAGCACTCGTCGACGATCCACTGGTTTACACCTCAGGCTCAGTAGGCTGAAAACGAAGTTAGTCGGGCCGGCAGTGGCCGCGGCGTCGTTTCATGAATATATCGACGATATGAGTATTGCCGTCAGCGCTTGGTCTCGCTCGCCTGGAGTGCTCAGCCCCACCCTATCGATAATTCATGCCATGCAGAGTGCCATCAATCGGATGACCAGGAAGGCGTCGCACACTTCCAACTCGCTCGGCGGGGGCTGCTCACGGCGGCGGGTCTGCTCCTCGCGGGCGGTCTTCCGCAGCCTATCCTGCCGCTGAGAAGCCCTGCTCAGCACGGGCATCTGCTGGTGAGTTCCCGACTGGTGCGGCTCGGGCGCTTAAATTCGATTAAATCGCTGGCAGAGGTCGCTGAACTTGGTGCACATAACCTGTTAACCTGATCGCCCCAAACATCGCGTGTCTGAAAACGCTGACTTGAAAGCGCGACTGGCCATTACTGCTCCGAGTGTGACAGACCTCGTGACATTGCACTGCAGCCAGGATCTTAGCCCTGCCAATCGGTGGCATTCCTTAGCATCAGACAGTGATATATACCTTTTATCTCGGACCAAATTGCTTGCCAATCACGCTCCAGAACATGTATACATAGCAGCGTTCCAAACTCAGCCCACCCAACGATTATGCCCGGGCTCCTACTCGTCCATTTCTCCTTGGGTTTTAGGGTATTTACCAAACCTGTTTACCAGGGTATATGTGGTAGAGGCAGAACTATGCATTGCATTTCATTAAGCTGCCTGACAGTTCCAGCAGATGTAAGGTGTATCATTTAATGTGTTCACGCATTGATAACCCGGGATGCCGCCAGGAAAGAGCAAGATGCATACAAACCTATGCGATGCTCCTCATGAAGGTATCGAAGTGACGCGAAGGCTAGAAACACACGTCCTCGTGGACCGTAGCCTTGTTACAATGGATAATATCCTGATGATGACCCACGGTGCACCTGGCTAGGGTCTGAGGTAGCGCTGATGCTACCCGAATGCAGGAGTACCCACGCGGTGGCCATGCGGCGTGGGGTGCGACGGTCCTCGGCAAGCCCGTCACCGACCCGCGCCTCCTCCTGCGCGACGCCCTCCCCGTCGCCATCCCGGCCGACCTGCTCGATCTCGACGACGCACTGCGTGCCATTGGCGGCGTGGCCGCCTCCAAGCGCAGCGCAGCGGGCTCGCGCAGCATCGCGCAGTCCGACTCACTGGCGGAGGCATCCAGGCAGTCGGAGGTGGACGGCAAGGCGCTGCTGGCCTCGCTGCGTAAAGCCAGCACCGCGGTGAGGAAGGAGGCCATCCTGGCGAGCGTACCGGAGGCGAACCGCAGCGCCGCGCGGTCGCTGCTGGAGGATCTGTCTAGCCGGCTTTCGGAATGGCAGGCGGATGCCGGGCGCACCGCAGCCAAGCCTGCGGACGTGGTCCACCTAAGGAACGATGTGCTCAACATCTCAGGCCAGGTCCAGTCGCTGCTCGTCACCGACGTGCCTGTTCCTGAGGAATTCGCTTCGCTGCCGCAGCTGCGCGGCCGGGCCGTGGCGGAGCTGAAGGTGAAAGACACTGACAAGCCGGGGACGAGCCACCGGCTCACCATGGTGCTGGACGGCGTCAATGCCCCCATCACCGCGGGCAACTTTGTGGACCTTGCGCGCCGCGGCTTCTACAACAACATGCCCATCCAGGTCGCAACCCACACTCGCCAGCCTCGCTGCGCTTGCGGTGTGGCGTTGGCTTTCTCTTGACAGCGTTCATCTATCTGGAATGCGCCGGCCATCGCGTCACAGCCCATCGAGGACACTTTCAAATGAAGTTAGAGCCGGGGTTGGAACAGTTGCCCGAAGTGGGAGCTTGATGGTGACATGTGATGGGAGGGTGTCATGCTGCGCCGCCACTCACTTCAGGGTGGTGCCTGACTTGTGCTCGGTGCGATGTCCCCCCAGCGCGCCGACGGGTTTGTGGTGCAGACCGGCATGAAAGGCAATGGTAGGCAGGCGATCCCGATGGAGGTGCGCTACCAGGGGGAGAAGGAGCCGACGTACGGGTACACCAAGGAGGAGCTGGGGCTCATGAGGAAGCAGGTGGTGCTGCCCTTCAACGCGCTCGGCACCGTGGCCATGGCCCGCGACGAGGCGGATGCGAACAGCGCCAACACGCAGTTCTTCTTCCTCAACAAGGAGTCGGAGGTCACCCCCAGCGGCGCCAACGTGCTGGACGGCAACTACGCCGTGTTTGGATATGTGGTGGAGAATCAAGACGCCCTCAACCAACTCAGTGTGGACGATGTCATTGAGAGTGTCCACATAACGTATGGGGCGGACAAGTTCTTCGCGGGAGCTGCTGCAGTAGTCTAGCTCACAAGTACAATCTATGCAACATCAGCAGATGAAGACTACTCGGTGAATCAGAGAGTCTGACTGCCTCACGGTGTAAACAAATTAGACACCATCATTAATTTGAGTTATAGCCTACCTATCCAGAAAATATAAAATTATTTAGGGGAGGCGGTCGAATTAGACACCGTGCATGTAGATTTGACTGTCAAGATATCATCCTGCATCATATCAAACTACCTAGCAGGGAGTGCCCTACCGCACCCTGTGTCCTGTACCACCATTTTTGGTGGTGAATGCCGCCCATTTGCAGCCCGAGCGAATAATATGGCGTCCTTGCTTGTATTTGCGCGCACAACGGGTGCGTGATTCAGTGGCAGTACTCAGTGGTGTGCACGTCGCCTGACTCGCCAGTATATTAGGACACAGGTCGGGCAATTAGAATAGATATATGTGTTGATAACATGCCTTTTCCTGAAAGAAAACTCACAGATACGTCTTACTCGTATTGCGAATCGATTACGGATACCACTACTGACATTTTTCCATTGTCTACTGCCCATATATTATGAAAAATTACGCAAACATTTTCTTCTAAATCAGATAAAGTTACAGGAATGCGTACCGATGCACAACGATGAAATTACGATTATCATCATCAGGCATTCGATGATATAACGATAATAATCCTAGATCGTACGTATCATCAGCTGTCTGATGTCAGTTGTCTGGATAATATCCTGCGGCCCGTATGTTATCGCCTGCCGCGTTTACACAGCGCCTGTTTTCAATACATACATTTCTATGTGTGTGTGTGTGTGTGTGTGTGTGTGTGTGTGTGTGTGTGTGTGTCTGTATTATGTACTTGAATATATAATACATACATGCATATGCATATACATGTGTACATACATATGCATTTCAACATCTATATATATATATACACTAGCGACTACAGTGGAATTAAACGGTCCGCGTGGTCATGACCAAAGTGTGCTGACTTGTTTTGTACCTTCGCGTCGTAGTATTCGTGATGTATTCTGAATTATTCCCCCCTATAGATAGTTCTTTCCCATTCGCAGGGGGGGGGGGGGGGGGGGGGGGGTCGACAGCGTTCAGTTATCCGTAATCCGCATCCGCAGCGTATCTGTTGTTTATGATAGCGACCATATAGATATTGATTATTACGCTGGTGCTACGCCGCTTATTGCTTATTCGTACGAGGATTTTTTCCTTAATGGATAAGCGGGCACCGGTTACCGTGCTATATATGCCGGATTTGGAGGCTTATTGCCTATTGCTCTCACTTATTCATTCACCAACGGTCGTTGTAACGGTCGCGGCTACCTGTAAAGCTTACGGCGTGGCAATGCCCACTGCATTCTCTACCTAACGGCGAGGCTATCACTACCGCCGCGGCACGCTCCAATGGCGCGCGGGAAGGACGAACGAGGAGGTGGAGGTCGGGTCCGCGGTACCTCAGCTAGAGGCCGGGGGAGGGGGAAAGGGACTAGTGTTGCTTCCGCGCAATTCTGCGCCCCCACGCCCGCGCGGGCAGCCGCACCCCCAGCTGTTGAACCGGTCGAGATGGAGTCGACTCCACTCGCGCCCCAGCCGACCCCACCCCTCCCCTCGGACGCGCGCTTTTGGCGAGGCCCCTACGCATGCTACGTACCCCCCCTCGGAAGTTGTTAATTCCTCCAGCAAACCAGAGTCAGACGACGATCATAGCCCCTTCGAGTATGGTGGGTCTAAAGATCTGCAACCGGCGAGCGAGCGGGCTCGAGTTTGAAATTCCTGGGAGCGACGGCGATGAGGAAGCTGAAGAGGAAGAGCAAGGATCGTTGCGCGATGATGACGAGGATGAAGACGAGGAGCCGGAGACGGCTGCCTTCCCTGGCGCCGAATCGTCCCCGGCGAAAACTTCCAACCCTGCTGGAGAATCGGCGAAGACATCGGAGGTGGAGGCGACGCAGGTGGTGCATGATCCGAAGAAGATGGTGCTAGAGCTCCCTGAGAAATGCCTATTCCAGCTGCCTCCTCTTGAGAAATGGACGGGCCTGCCGATATATACCAGTGGCAACCGGCACGTCCAAGAATCGCTGGAGCAAGACGAACTGGGAGCGCGTGGTTCACGCTGTCACCGCCATCGGCGGGGTGTGGAAAATGATTACAAATTCTCACAGCCCCAGGAACTCACCCTCAAGGTGAACCCTTGGGACGTCATTGCGTATCTATACAACCATCCATCCTTCAAGCCTTGCTTGCGTACCAAACTGCCTTGTCGAACAGAGCAAGGCGGAGCAGCACCCAAGCTTTAAGATCACCCTGGCTGATGCTGTCCGGACTGCTAGCCCCGCCGTGCTGGACGCTATGCGATCAGCCAGCATGCTGAAGAAGAAGTGGGATCTCGTCAAGAAAGAGAGCACTCGATGGGACGCAAATTACAAGCAATCCGTGTCCTACAATCCGGACAAGGGAGCCTACTGCATGTCGTCAGCAAGCAAGAGCAAGCGCAAGGACAAAGGCATGTTGTACAAGTGGCTGTTGCTGACCCCCGAGAACCTAGCGGATGCCGTGGCCAGGAATCTTGCGGATGAGGTGGCTGCAGAAGTCGGCATGCCATGGGCGACGCCTGCAGGTATGTATGCCTAGCAGCAAACACACAATATTGTAATGTTATTTCTGAATGACGCATTCCTAACTAATCATAGTGTGTGTGCGCGCCAGATGGTGCCACAAGTACCGTCAACGTGTTGGAGGATGCAAGGGAGGCCATCGGGAAGAAGAGGAGACAGGTTGAGCAGCAACAGCAGCCGCTAACATCCGGCAGAAGCAATGAGGCAAATGAAGAGGAGCGAGAAATGGTAAGTGTTGTCACCAAGGCAGCGGCCTCTTTCCATCGCTCTATCCAGCAAACACAGGGCCCCGACAGCAATGTTGATGTCCAGCGCGCCTACATGGAATCACAAACCAATGAAGTGAATTCACGTTCACTGAATACGCTGTCCAAGAATGACAACCCTGAAATCAAGAGCATTGCCAATGACTGTTTGTTGAAGGCACTTAAAAATATGCAGAAGCAATATGATGCTACTGGTGGCTCAGATGCCCTCTGAATCATGCAATACATTTATGTTTGCTGATGTTGTTTGTTGGTGATGACGTGTCTTGATGTTGCTGCTGCCTGCTATACGGCTATTGATAGTTGTTGCTGCTGTGTATTTGTATAGGTTAAACACCGCATTTCACTGCCACATAATTATATTACACACCATCACAATAGGAACTTTGAATAAGAGACACCGATCCTGGTGATGCCCCTTTCACGCAAGCTATCTAGCAACCACTGTCTCTGTAACGGTGGCCAGCATGCAACATCCTTCAGCTCGGCTTCGGTCATGTCGTTGAACATGACTTCCGGTGCGTCGCCTGGCTGCGCATCAAACATCTCACCGGCTGTGCCACGAAAGCGACTGGAGCTGCCATCCAAGAATCTCTGATGACGACGCATACTCTCCCCCACTGTGTACATCCTCCATGGTGTTGGTACAGGTAGCGAAATAGCAAATATAAACATTTAATTTGCATAGCAACTATCTACCGTATGTACATGCGTTGTTTTCGCCGTCGTCGTAGTAGGAGTCGTCGTCGCGCGTCGTTCATTTATTGTAAATTACTATACTCGTAATATATAAGGAGCAATGACGCAGTTTGGACCGAAAACCTGGCATTGTGGCTTGTTTGGGCAAAGGTTTTAACCGTTTCTGTTCGGATCACTTCAGGGGCCAAGTTTAGCTGTAGGGCTAGGCTGCCCTAGGTGGATTTGCGCTGATTCCAACTGTAGGCAGCAGGGCAGCTGGTGGCAGCTTGGGTGGTCAGAAAAGCCGAAATCGTTTTTTTTTCATAATTTGGATCAGCCGCGCGCGGCGCCCGATGTGCCAACATGCTCACCCACCCTCTGCCCTTACGCCGCCCAAGCGGCGTCACACACCCGCTGCTGGCTACGGCGCACCCCCAAGACCCTGAATATGGCCAGCGTAAGCCGCTAACCACGTCAGGGCTCGGGGATCTAGTGCCATAGGAAGAGTTACGGGGTCAGCAGCCGGGGTCACTGGTGGCGCCTGGGACGATGCAGGTGCGGACTCGGCCCGTTGAGCTGCACGCTCGTTGGCAGTGGCTGCCGACGCCTGTGCTGCCTCGGCGCTGAGCCTCGCTGCGTCTGCGTGCCGCCTGCAGGCTGCCAGTGCGTCCTTTGCCTGCTCGGTGGCGACAGAGGGGTCGTCGGACACGCATTCTGCCTCGCCGTCATCCTCATCTTCCTCGTCGAAGATCTCCACTTCGTCGTCCTCCACCTCCCCGCCCTGTCCCTCAGTTGGCGCCGCCCTCTGGGCCTGAGCCTCCAAAGCGGAGAGTTCGGACTGAACCTGGGCCTGCTCAGCAGTCTTGGCGAGCGACTGCTCGAGGTCAAGGCTCACAGCAGAGGTAGCTTGCGCGCACTTTGCAGTCTACTGCTCAGCAGCGCTTGCTGCCTTGGCTGCAGAGTTGGCTGCTGCCACTGCCCCCCTCTTGTCCACCTTGGGCTCATTGGCTGCTGCTGCCGGAGTCAAAAAGCGCAAGCACGGTGCTGACGAGGAGGACTGTGATGCGGGGGATGAGTCAGGCAGCGAGTCAGCGGAGGACTGGGACAACATCGACTGCGGTGAGGAGCCGAGATAGCGCGTACAGCGGAATCGGCGGAAAGGGGTGCATTACAAGCTGTGGAGGGCAGCCGCTGAAAACTATGCGGTCATGCCGCAACAACCCCAGCACTGGCTTCTGGATACCTCTGATCTGGCTGGCGGCGGCGGGCTGCGGGATGCAGGGCCGCATGACTGAGGTGGCGGTGCTGGTGAGCCCGGAGAGTCTGCATGCGGCGGAGGCGGCGCAGCCGCATAGGCACTAGACAATGCTCTGAAGCGAGCCCCAACTGTCTGCCCAGCACCTGCCCCAATGTAACGCACCAGCTTGGCAGCAATTGGCAGCTCTTTCGCCCCCCCTCCCCCCCACAGACACACTACCAATACCAGTTTCTCATCCCGGCGGGCAGTTGATGCGTATACCCGGGCTTGTGCGTACGCGGTGCGGGGGGGGGGGGGGGGGGGGGGAGGGGGACACTATAGCTAAGCTAGTGATGTGAGATATGAGTGCAGCAAGAGATATTGTGCAAGATATTATACGATGGCAGGCAAGCGGGTCTCCGCTCTTCCACAATCATTGGCCCTGCTCCCTCTTGCCCCGCCCCCGGGTGCCCTTTAGCTGCTCTCAGCATCCCGAGCCCCCCCCCCCATCCAAGTGCAGTCACTAGTTTGGATAGCCGGCAGCATTGCCTTGGCATCCTGCTACCAACTGCCCCCCTGCTGTTGCGGCTGGTCCGGAGTTTTAAAAAACGACTGTTGGCGACGGGATCAACCGATCTGCGGTGCCGACGACCAGCGATAGCACTCGAGATCCGCCACCGACCGGCACCTCAGAGCAACGACTTGGCCCCCCGTGGGCTGCCTGCGAGCTTGGACTGGGTTCTATGCCCAGTCGGCGCGACAATTGGGCTGTGAGTGGCTCGGCTGTTGACTTTGAGAAGCGCTGTCGGCTTCATATTTTTAAAAATCGCATTGACCGACCTATATTCGCTGCCCCAGCTTCGACCCTTCCCGGGCACCATATCATCCGGGTCCGGGCTCTACGGACAGCCAAAGAGCTCTACTTTCCGCTCGTAGTGCCCCATGACGTCCTAGATCTGCATGGCCAAAGAAATAGCAGGTTAAGTGGATTTTCGGTCCAAGTCGTGTCTGATCCAAATTAGTCGCATTCCTCCTTTATATATAGCACTTGTCGTCATCGAAGGATTAGTCGCTACTACGTGACTACGAGTACCTGTACACTGTACGGTAGCGAGTTTACGCTGTATGGTACGCTGTATGGTAGCGACTTTACGACTCCAGCGACTCCCTAGTATACGACTATCCGGCTCTACCTGGTACTCTACGGGGATATCGTACAGCAGTGCCAATTTAGGCATCGCATCGATTACAATTTGGCGCTGCCCTTGTTGCTACACATCGCATTTATGATATGTATTAAATATACAACAGGAAACGGACGAACTTTGTACCTCGGTTCTAAATCGACCGGATCAGAGGAGATGACACGATGAGATGACAGCATAAATAATGACATTACTCGGCGCAGCATCACCACAGGGGCAGTGAGTCAGTGACGTTCATTGACACTACCTCGTCGTCACACTTTCCATTTCCAACCACCACCGGTGTCGCCTTTGCTCAGCAGTGACCAGCTTGGACTGAGCGACCGACCACCGCCACGAGTATCCCGGCTGCAACCACCCAATCCGCACGATCCGCGGAGGGTGAGGCGTCCCGTCCTGTACGAGGAATACTACTTGTCCCGGCGACTCCCGATCGCAGTCCCCGACAGCAGTCCCCAAGGGACGTCGACCATGGAGCCCGACGCCGAGGACCGCTCGACGGCCGGGCCAGCACGCATGATATGGCGCTCCGTACTGAAGCACCACGCTTTGTTGGCCACCGCCTTTGCTCCGAGAGCGGAGGTCGAAGCCAGCAAGCAGGACACCTACTCGGTCCTGGAGTACCGGCAGGCTAAGCTGCAGACGACGAGCCGCGCGGCGAAAGCTTCCCAGGAGGCGAGGGCCTCACGCTGGCAGGCGCTCAGAGCCGCCGGGACCGCTATCACTCGCCTCAGGTATGATCAATTCAGTAATGTCCCCTGTGTCGACTGATTGTCTGCGCCGTCGGGGTCCGTGGACCGCGTCGGGGCGATCCACGGGCATTGCCCTTCATTTAGTAATAATTATCATCTGTACAACGCCATCAGCGAGTGGCCTACGGTGACTATGGCCGAAACATTCATCTACTATTCCAAGCCGCCAAAACCGAACTTTGAAGCAGTGCTATGACATATCAGCGACACTGCGGGTGTGCCCACTGAGCTTCAGCCCGGCTATGCGTTTGGGGCGGGCTCTGGGCACCCACTGTTACCTGTGGTCGTTATTTTGCTTCAGTGCACAGGCTTATATGCATTAAAAAAACGTCGCCGCCGGAACGAATAGATGCCGCGAGGCTTTACGGATAATGCCGCAGCACTCTATTATGTTTCTTGATCTTGTACAGAGAACGGTTCAACGGTCGCTACGTTTATGGATTTCCCGATACATGCGAAGCGGGACACGTGGGTCCCAGCACACAACCACATACTGAAGTTTGCATATCTGCCTCAACAGCACTACGTCAAAGGTTGTGTAGCCCTAACTTTATCTCGTCAGGCCGGAGGCATGTATTTTTCCGTGTTGCCAATACTTGCGCTTTGAACTGGATATAAACACAGCTTCCATGAATGGGCTTATGTATCTCAATTGACTCAATTGAGAGAGTGCTATGGATCCCTCAGCAAAGCCGACTTATACGTTGACATGCGTATGTGTTCCAGTCTGTAGCACTTCTGCCATATCCACTCAAAGGCGGCTTATTGCCACACCCAACGCAGACACACCCAAGCAATGACAATCATATACCGCCCATGGCTCAGGATGTACTATCACCGGCTGCAGTGTCACGTTATATGCCCTACTATGAACGTACCCTGAAACGCCATTGCCGCTGTGCGGTACGCAGCGTGCTGTCCAAGGTGGAGCCTTTAAAATCCGAAGACGACGCCGTAAGAGATGCCGAGGCCAAGTCCATGATGGCCAGCGCGGAACGCTTGGACGCGCCTGACGATGTGGTCATCCCGCAGCACAAGTGGATGATCAACCCGCTGTCGAAATTCAAAGCGAGATGGGACTTTGCTTTGCTGTTCTTGGTACATCAACGGCCCCCAACCTCACCCCGTTCTGTCATGCGGCTCTCCTAAAAGTCGCCCCTGTTGCCATGCTATTGTGCACCACGGGCAGCAATATTCGTGAAACCTGCGCCATCCTGGCAGTGATCGTGAAGCAAAACAAACGGATAAATACACCAGGAAACGGGTCAGCGAATAATAACGCTAGATCGGCAACTTTCTCCATAAATCGTCACTGATTCCATGAACGCACAATTTGATAACGATAATAAAGCACCGCTGCAGATTTTATCGTATGCAAATTATCAATCTGACGTCATTACCTGCGATGCCTCTGCTGTCAATAATGCGAATTCTTTCTTCTCCATTATTGACCATATTACGATTCTTATTACGATCATCATCATCATTGATATTAGTAACATTCACAATAATGGAAACATTAACAATCATATTAACAATAATACTAACAATTTATTGTTATCGTGATGATGTGCTGCCTCTCATGTTGCCTGGTGTGATCGTCCCGGCGCAATGAGAAGCGGCGCTGAGCTGCGCTCCACCATGTACAGGTACTCTACTCCTCGGTTGTGACGCCCTGGGAGCTGGCATTTGAGGTGGAGACCTGCGACCCCCTGGAGAGCGCCGAGCTAACGGGCACAGGAACATGCAGCAGCGCATTCCTGAATGTGACTCCATGCCCCCTCTCCCTCCCATGCTTCCTCCACCGATCCCATGGTCATGATGCTATTCCAAGGTGCTTTTACCGTTTGGTCATTACAGTATGATAATTCCCTGAAACTGCCACGTAATACGGACGCTTAGAGCTGCTACAAGTACTGGGCTGTCAGTGAGGAGCTCAGGGCTGTCAGTGAGAGGAGCTCCTATGCATGACAGAGCTAACCGTAGCCTCACTGACGTATGACTGCATCTGTGCTCCCTTGACCAACCTCCCCCCCCCCCCCCCCCTCTCGCGGTTCAGATCATGGAAATAATTTTAAACATTTCATTCATGACCGACATCCTCATCAGCTTCAGAACGGGGTGAGCATGCACCGCGAGCATGTGCGAAAGTTGCGTCCCAGTGCGCCGCGTTGCCGGTGCTGTCAGGGCGCGTCCCTGCAGGCCAGCAGCGTGGCTGACGGCGGTCCGCGCCCCGCAGGTACGAGGATAAAAAGATGATGATCCACATGGGCGCGCGGGACGTTGCCGTGACCTACGCCAAAACCTGGCTCGTTCCGGACATCTGCGCAAGCCTGCCTCTGGAGGCCATCACCAGAAGCTGTGCGCAGCGCATGGCACCCCCTCCAATGCCGCACCACAATCACATGCCATTGCTATTCCGCGCTGCGGCATTGCCGGGGCTCCTACACCCTCCGTGCGCTCATTCATCCGTTCAGCACTGGGGCGTGCCTGACATATCAACACACCCCTGCCTCATTGTGTGTCGCAGTCATGAGTGCGGATACCAGCGCCCGTGAGCTCATGGTACTCAGGCTCTTCAAGGTGGTGCGTCTGCTCAAGCTTGGTAAGTCAATCCTGGCCCAGGTGCTGACAGATCTCCCCCACATCCTTACAAATCCACCGGCCCATTGCCCCGCGTTACCCATCAGCGCCGAATGACGATACATGGCATTCCAATCCGCGCAGGGCGGCTCCTCAACAGCACGAAGATGGCGGCCGCCAATAGCTTCCGGATCGTCAAGATGATGTGCGCCTTCTTTCTCGTGGCGCACTGGGCGGCTTGTCTGTGGTACTACGTCGGGTGGGGGGGACGCCCCCCGCTGCCCTGTCCACGCTTTCACGCTTTGCAATGCGATGGGACAATCCTGACCTCCTTACTGCCGCATCAACGCTGTGCACCATCCGTGCAGACGATGGCAGGTGGAGGAGGTAGGCAGCGGCAACGCCTTCACTGGGCAATACACCTGGATTCAGGTCAGCACGCTCTCTCATCTGATTATTGCGCCTGCCCCCATCCCCTCCTCCTTGCTGCGGCGCTCGGCGCTCTGCGAACTGACGGCCCCACCTCTTCCCGCCTACGTAGGTCCCGCTCTCCGATGACGTCAACTCCACCTATTACTACGCCGACATCCGCACCAAGTACGTCGCTTGCATTTACTGGGCTTTCGTCACCATGTACACTGTCGGCTACGGCGACATCGTGCCCGTCACAAACTTCGAGCGCACCTACACGATGATCATCCAGCTACTCGGCTGCATCTCCACCGCGCTCATCTTTGGCAACGTCGCCCTCCTGGTCATGAAGATGGACATTGCGGGCACCCGGTGCGCCCTGGCATGCCCCTAACGCCCGTCTGACACGACGACGTCAATTGTGGGCAGCGACGGCCACCAATCACTTACCACCACGCTGGCCGCAGGCTGAGCGAGAACTTTGACATGCTCAACGAGTTTATCCGCTTCCACAAAATTCCGGCTGGCCTGGCGACGCGCATGCGCCACGCCATCGAGCACCAGTTCCAGCTTTATCAGGTCAGAGCGCGTCTCCGCAACCTTTCAGCACCTGCTGAATCCCTCAGCGAGAATGCACAATGTACGAAACGCCAGACATGTCGAGCAATAATAGGCTGCGCTTGCTACTCCCACTTCGCAATTGAGGGGGACGATAGCGGGCGAAAAAATCGCGCGAGGTGTTATCTCGGAATTACATACTTAGGCGTAGTCTGTATATGGCCGTCTCGCAGGGGCTCAGCGTGGCCGAGGAGATCCGCGACCTACCAGGCAGCCTGCGCGCGGACGTCATGATGCACTTGCACGTGCACAACCTCCGCCGGAACCCCGTGTTTGGCATCGCGAGCGATGAATTGCTCCGGCAGATATCAACTCGCCTGACAATCCAGGTGTGTCTCCACAGGTTCCTGCGTCGAGTCGTTAGTTGCACACAATTTTAGTACCTTGAATTGCGTAATAAAGGGTGACCGATGAAACCGACTCTGTTTGCCATATCGATTGTTGAGGCGCCGGTCGATAGACCCTTGCTCACAGCTCATCTCGGCGGGTCGACTGCGATTCGACCTTACTGATGTCGATATTGATCATCCACTACGGCATCGCCTGCCACATCTTTGACTGCTGGACGCTTCCGACTGGCGATCGATGCGAGCACGCCGCCGATGGCGAGCTGAGTCGTCGGCAGTGCTCGCCGACAGCGGTAATCGATCTTAGCCATACACTTACTGTAAATAGTAACGATGATTTCCCAATCATCTCCGAGCGATAGACCTCGAGAGGCAGACCTTAAGATTCGCCCCGCCCCCGCCCCCTTTTTTTCGCTGCCATTCAGTCCTACGTGGCGGACGAAATTATCATGCACGAGGACGAGGCGGCCACGGAGCTGTACCTCATCTCCAAGGGCAAGGTGGCACTGGTGACGGAGGACTGCAAGCGCGTCTTCACCATCGTGCGCGAGGCGGAGATGTTTGGCGATACCGACCTCTTCCAGGGTGTGCCGCGCCTGATGGCGGCGCAAGCCATCACCAACGTGGAGCTCTACATGCTCACGCGCGTCGATCTGGACGAGGTGCTGCGCGACTTTCCTGAGTACGTCGACCCCTTCATCGAAGAGGTGGGCCAGCGCTGCGAGGAAATGAACGACCTGTTCACGCGGAAGAGCCGAGACTCGTCCAAGTTTGAGCTTCTCAAGGTGCGATTACGAGCTCTAAAATTATCTGCTGCCGATACTCGAAGCCCAAGGTCGTCAAATTCGCCGCGGCGAGAATAGTTACAGGGCCGACGACCCTCGGATCTTTTGTCGCTGTCGAATCGTTATCAACCCCACCCATCGCCCTCCCCCCCCCCCCCCCCCCACCACACACACACACACACACACACACACACACACACACGAGACGGAGCGCCGCCCCCTTCTTTCGGCCGCTGAATTGTGCATCTTAATTACCGCGACACTGTACTGTTGCTATGTGATCTCCAATACAAATGATCGTAACGGCATGCTCATTGTGATAATTTAGATAAGTACTTTAAAAGTATAATACCCCCGTCGACCCTTTCTTACTCTGTGGCACGTGCCACAGGGGCTGTCACGGATGTCTGCGGCTCGAGGCAGCCTTGAGCCGGACGGCAACTCCACCATCGCAGCCGGAGGGGCGGAGGGGCCCATCCCCATCCAAGAAGCGCCGTTGAATAGACTAGACGTCGCGCTCAAATCCAAGTTCGAGATCGAGGCAGAACCCGACGCTCCCATCACTGTGCGGCAGCCCGCCGGGCTCAGCAACATATTTTTGCCTCTCCACCCAGCTCGGAACCCCGCGCTCGGCGTCGGCTGATTGTCGCGGCGCCGCGCTCGACTCAGAGCATTTGGACAAGGTAACCTTAGCAGCTCTCATACCAGTGCACGCCGTTCTAAGAGTCAACCCTTAATTATGCTACAAGTGTACTGAAATTAAAGACGGCATGAAATACCCCCCCCCCCCCCCCCCCCCATGTGTCGTCGGAAATTCGTTCTCATCCGACCGGGGAAATGCATTCTTCCAGGCCGAAGAGCAGCAAGCGTCCCGCCAGGGTACGCAGCCAGCACAAGCCGATCTGCCCGGCACCGTTCCTCCCTCAGCCGCGGAAGACGTGGAGGGCGGGGAGGATGGCGAGGACGACCTGGCGGACACCCTGCTGGGCAACATGCTGGAGAGCCTGGCGCTGCAGCACGAGTACCAGGTGAACCACTCTCAGCCCAGAACTATGAATTATTCCGGACGACCCCACAGCCTTTGCACCGGCGGGTACCAGTAACGCGATAATAAGGGTCCCATTGCATCTAAAACATACGTAAAGGCACGGTATAGTGAGTACGAAACTATTTCGACAGCATAGGCAATGTTCCGACAAGTAGCATGCAGCCCCACTTTTAGGCGTATTTGTTCGAGTTCTTTTAGTAGCTGCGCCGGCGTCCAAAGCTCCCGCATTCGCCGCTCTCACAATAACAGTCGCGGCCACCTCGCGACTGACTCTCCCTTCACCGGCTGGGCTGTCTTGGGCCGCCGCAGATGAGGCTGCTGGACGCCAAATTCTCAGAGCTGTCGGCCATGACGGCGGAGGTGGCGGCGGTGGCGTTGGGAGTCGGCCGGCCGCAGTCCACCCCGATGTAGCTCCCCCCCCCCCCCCCCCCCCCTTCCTCCCTCTATACCCTACCCCCCTCTCCCAATCCCGCTCGCCTGTGAGGGGCATCGGACAACACCAGCCCCCGCCCGCCACCTGCCCGCCCAACCTCTGAATAGTAGTACGGCGAGAAATGACGTACCTACCGGTACCTAGTTACTCCTACGGCCCTGGACATCAACGCGGGATAGGCTCGCATGGCTCCGTCAAGAGAAATCAGAGATCAAAATGGAGCGTTGTCGTGGGATCTGTCGCACTCGCCGCAATGGCTTGTGGCTTATAGCTTTGGTAGATGTTGAAACACACATCCGCTCGCACGGTGTAATTAATGTCAAACAGTACCGTCCGATACAAAGCCGCCCGTCCACCGACGTCAGCATGCTCAGCCGTTTGCCAACATGCACTCTTCAACATCACAGTCGGGCTTCCCAGCGTAGTTACGCATGTTTTACCAGCGCCTGATGCACCATGTAACCCGTAGTCGCAGCGTTTCTGGGAGCATCTTCTTTTCATAAGCGCTCCATGGCTTGCGCCTAACGGTGCTCCGATAGCAGTACTTATGTAACAGTACTTATACAGGAAGCAAGGCGGCGCAGAAGACCAGTTCATCCGTCAATGGATGCAGTACTTTTCTGTGGAATGTACTTGTCCGATTGTCTATGAAGGTAGTTTGCAGGTCCTCATTAGCAGGAGGTAGCGCACGCGGCATCACGGCTTCACTTTTGGAATATGATCGTCACGATGTTATTCGCGTCAAGCAGTACAAATGGCGCTCTTGCGGAAGTCGCGTGGCCTCACGACAATGGGAAGGGCACTTTCCACACAGCGCGGCATTGCTCGAATAATGGCATGATGCCAGACGAACAAAGTGGCTGCTGATCCGAAACCACATTCATCGCCACCACGTCACCACGGTGACATGCTCCGAAACCACATGCAGTCACTATTCCCTGCAAAGGGAAATCATTGGTGCACACCGCCACTCCACAGAGATCGACCAGCACAACCCGCCATCGACGAAAGTGCGCAGCGTCCACCAATGTCGCGATCCTGATCTCGTATATAGGACAATGCTGGCTTGCTTTCGGACGACGACTTCTGATGCAATGATTCTGAATATTAACCCAACGAGATATGAAACGAAATCTCATCTCACGGCTCGGCGGGGGCATATTATTTGTATTGCGGCGATTTTTTTATGGCGCCAGTAGACAATAGGTAGTAGCCAACAATTATAGTGCTATTATAATATTTTAATTGCATAATTATTGCGTAATAATGATGGTCAGTATAGTGCTAGGGTGCCTCTGCCTGGTTATCACACTACTGCGATGAACAACAACCTTACATGCGAGCCAGGGGTGAAACGCAGACGACACTATAGCGGCATTATGGCGAATGTTCCTACTGGTTGCGCGCAAGGCCAGCTTCAGGCTTATGTAAGGGTTATTACAGGAGCGTCCGCACCCGTAGATGATAATAGTGACAAGTTTTGATAAAAGTGCAAGGCTCGCAGGCCGCAAGTTCCATCAACTGACAAAAACGGTTATTTGAAATATCTGGGATCGCCATGGCGCTCGGCTGTGCTATGCAACTTGTCGGAATGGGGCGCAGCAGGCAGTCGGCCTGGCGGACGTGCGGTAGCTAAAAGGCGAGCCGCGACTGCACGCCCAGCGCCAGCGCGGTGACGGTCTCCGACGACACGGTAACGATGCCGGGCGACACCGTCAGCCCGTCCCGCAGCTTCAGCTGCATACTGGCCTCCGCAACC
The DNA here is from genome assembly GCA_006384855.1 of Tetraselmis striata. NCBI lineage: Eukaryota > Viridiplantae > Chlorophyta > Chlorodendrophyceae > Chlorodendrales > Chlorodendraceae > Tetraselmis > Tetraselmis striata. Next base: position 59,814 of record VCJN01003043.1, read on the forward strand.
AGCGGCGCTGCGCCTTCGCTCCCGCCGACGCCGGCTCCGTGCAGGAGCGTGCCCATGGTGACGGCGTCGCCGAGACCCGCTCGCCCCGGCGCCATCGCGAGCGGCAGCTGCCCCACCGTCGCGGCCCAGCAGTTGCCGGCGGCGTCCGGCGTCGACGCCAGCTTGACGCCCCAGTGCATGGCGCCGCCGCCAAGGGACCGCCTCAAGGGGGGCGCGCCCACGGCTCTCGATATTGCCGACTCCTCTCCGCCGACCAGCTCGGCGGACGACTGGATGGACGCCCAGGCGGACGCGAGCAGCGAGCCGCTGAGCGCGACCGTCGCGGTGGCGCACACAAAGCTGCGAGACGCGAGGGGGGGCGCCTGCCGGGGCGAACGGCGAGGGATGCTGCCGGTCGGAGGGCGTGCCGGGCGGTGAGGCGGCGAGGGAGGCGAGGTCATTGGAGGCTGTCGGCTGCAAGGGCAGGCCAAGCAGGCTCAGGCCGCGGTAGCAGGGGACGGCAGTGGCGGAGGGCGCGCGGTCCGGGAGCGGCGCCCCGACGGGCGACTCAGGCCGATGAGGCCCCGTCACCTGAGCGCCGAGGAGCGCCGCGCTGAAGCGCGAGCCGGGCGAGAAGGTCAGCTGGCTGAGCGTCAGGCACTGCGCCGGCTGCGGCCCCAGCGCGCCCTCGCTCGGGCTCAGGAAGCGCGCCACCGTCAGCGACAGCTCCTTGATGCGCCACGTCGCCGCCACCCCGGGGCCGGCCGCCACCTGAACAACCACACCGCGGCGCGTCACCCCTCGAATGGAACTTCGCGATGCTCGCACTCGTCAATCGAGCAGCACCGGCAGCTGCACAGTCAATCGCTCCCCGCCGCGCCACAAGGCGGAGGCCGACACCGCCGAGGCCGGCGATGGCGATACGAGTCGCCGTGTTAATCGTTACTTATGAGCCGTCATACGCCATTCAAAGTGGCAGCGGCGGTGGCGGGGAACGCCGGCAGATGTTTTGGGGGTCCACAATGAGGGTTCTTATGTAGATGCATCGGCACCCGCAGCCAACATGGGTAGGCGGATGCCGTGGCACTGGACCATGCGCACCATGCGCACCGGCAGCCCATTCACAATGCGGAATCGCGACATTGCTAATGCGCCGTACACCACAACATCGTCGGGGGCGCCGGCAGGGTTGCTGGCAATGTGAGCTGTTCTCCCCTGTGACCGAACCGTCGAGGTGGTCACCAGAACTATAATATATCTCCTGTATAATATATAATTAACATAACTGTACAGCTGCATACTATAATTTTCTTCATCACAGCTATAATATATATACTGTATGCTCTAGTTATAATAACTGTACAACGGTACCGTTATTTTTGTTAATGTCAAGGGCCGGTCTACAGTCCAACCCTATTAACGCTGCCGGGCGGGGGCGGGTGCCAGACTGCCTGGATGGCAATTTGGAACAGACCCGAGCGTTTCTGGGTCGCGTCTAGGCACTTAATACCTGTGGGGAGGGTCTGTGTACTTGTCTGGGGTCAATCGGTGCGCGGCGGCCGTCATGGAAATTATGTGGGTGAAGCGGCCACTGCCCGATCCAGGCCAATGTGAAGTAACGATGGCGCCAACCCCCTCGTCCACACGCACCCGTGCTCACATGCAACAGCTGGGAGAGCCGCAGGCCACCACAACCACTTATATACCTTGAACGGAGTTCGTGCTGTCATATTTGATAGGGTTAGGGCCAAGGAACGCTGCCATGTGGGCGATGACGGCCACCGAGGGTGAACCTGTCATCACCCATTAACCCCAATTCTCAGCCCACCCTATCCCCCCCCCCCCCCCCGCCCCGCCACCCACCCACACACCCACACACACCATCGCGGAGCTGGCCCTCTAGCCACCATCGCTTTCCGTGTGCTTAAACTGGCCATTGGATGTTCGAGTCCCCCTTGGGTGTCACGGTGGACGTTGCAACTCGAATGACACAACGTCCGCATTGGAAACACAGTCGACTGGCCTGCGACACGCGCAGCAGAGGCCAGTCGGGTGGCTGCCGGCGCATGCCAAAGCCGAGCCCAACCAGGCTCCACGCCCTAGCTACTTTACCCAGGCGGTTGTGGTAGCACCCGTAGCTGTTGTAGACGAGTCTTGTACTGATACACGGCGGCAATCTTCTGCAGTCGGGGTGGTCGCCGGTCGGGCCGGTGGCGCAGAGGTGGGAGTTGGATGTAGTGGTTTTTCAGTAACATTCCCACCCACCCTAATCTCGCCCGGGCTCACGGCTCAGGCTTTCGGTGCCATGCCCTACTGGGCCATGCCAGCACCGCCCCAGGGACCCTATGTGCCCCCTGGGGAGGGTCGGGTGGGTGCTCAGGCGGTGTTTCGCTGCCACTGAGAGTTAACGTCCCCATGACATTGCTAATAATAACGGGATATGACTGTAGCCTATAACAAGATTCCCCACAACTATAATATATGGTGTGTATACTATATAACTATGATAACTGTACAGCTGTATAACTGTGAAGAACATAAGCGAAATGAGAGTAATTATAAAAGGGCTACAAATTGTAATAAAGAGCAGGTGCCGTGATTGTTGATGCTACCACATGTGAACCATCCGGCGCATGGTGAGGCGCGCGCTGCCCGGGGCGGATGGGCGCGCACCTGGTTGAGCGGGCCGCCGTCGCGCATGAGGCGCGTGAGGCCGGTGCCGGGGCTGGGGTTGAGCTGCGGCAGCGCGTCGCGCGTGAAGGCACGCAGCGGCGAGGCGAGCAGGCCCAGCCCGCCGCCCAGCGCCGCCTTGTACACCACGCTCTGCAGCTGCACCGCCGCGCCGTCAAGGCCGCCCGCCACCAGACGCGCCATGAGCTTGTCGCGCCCCGCGCCGCTGGGCGACGCCTCCAGGCCCAGCCGCAGCGCGCAGCCCGGCTCAAAGCCCGCGCCGCGGAGCGCGTGCTCTGCCGCCGCCGCCTGCTCGTGCGCGCCGGCGCGGGCGGGCCTGGCTGCCGGCTGGCGTGGCGGCGGGGTGGTACGAGCTCGAGCCCGGCGTGTGCGGCGCCAGCGCGTCCGCAACCCCTCCGCCGCCCTCCGCCGCCGCACTCCGCTGCGCGCCCGCCCCCTCCTCCTCCGCCTCCTCCTCGGGCTCACTCAGCAAGCTCACCAGCCCAGCGCCCATGGCCAGCTGCCCCGGTCACCTTCACCTGCGGCCACCCCAGCGCCGCATGCCGACGGCATTCAGCAGCAGTATGCCACAAGAACCCCCCTAGGGGTGCCCACGCGGGGATACGAGCAGTGCAAAGACAAAGCTGCCCTGCCTGTCAGACGTCAAATGCGGGCGACAGAACCACAGAACTATAGCAAATGTTCTTGTAGGCTGCATATAAGCCCAATGTGAGGCTCGGAATACTATAGGGGTCCCATAGGTGCGTCGGCACCCGTGGCGGCCGGCCGCAGCCACAGCATGGAGTAAGGGGCACCGTCACGGGCGCTGCGCCGCCCACTCCCAGCCCTGCACTCCCTGAGTTGGTGGGAGGGGGGGGGGGGGGGGGGGGGGGGGGGGGGTATCCCCCAGTTGGTCAGGTTGCCGAGCCGGCCCACACCTTGGCAAAGTCGCCGGCGCCCTCCGCGGCGGAAGTGTGCAGCGGCTCCTCCAGCGTGTCCAGCCGCTGCCGCACATTCACCAGCTCCTGAAACGCCTCCCGCTGCAGGCGGCGCAGCGCGCCAACTGCCTCGCTGTGCCCCGGGGTGCGCCCATAGCGAGGGGCAGTAGCGGAATTCAGCGCCAGCGGGGTCCTCAGCAGGGCCACGCAAGAGGGACGTCATGACCTGGGGTGGGAAGCAACGCAGCGCCCCTTTCCCCACCTGATCTGGTTGGTGCTCAATGTCAAGCTGTCCGCCTCCTCCTCCGCCTCCGTGGCTGCGCCTGCGGGATGGGCGCCCGCCCACACCGCACACAGCCCCGCGGAGGAAGCAGCCACCAGCAAGAGCAGCGGCGGGTGCTGCGGCTGCCGCGCGTCGCCGTCGCCGTTACTGCCCTCACTGCCGCCACCTGCTGGGGCACAAGTGGCACCGCCGGTGAACGGGCTTTACAGCGAGCGATGCTGGTGCCAACATGTCTGGATAGCGGAAGGACACGACGCGTGTATGCCGGTCTTTAGCTAGTGTTGCCAGTGTCGGGGAAATGCGCTCTAGATTTGTGCTAGTGTTGCCAGTGGGGGGGGGGGGGGGGGGGGGGGGGGGGTTGAAGGCCGGTCTCACCATCGCCACCGCCACCGCCACCGCCACCGCCACTGCTACCTCTTCCGCTGCCGCCGGCAGCTGCAGCAGTCACAGTTGCCCTTCGCAGCCCTGCCAATGATAGCCGATGCGAGACCGGCGGCGGTCGGTGGCGGCACAGCCGGCGGCCAGCCGGCACAGCGGCGCTTCGCGGGCGGACGAGCACCCCGTTGGGCCGCGCCGCCAGGCCCATCATCGATTCCGGGGGGGGACGGCAGAGGGAACCGGTGTCTGTCACGTTGCTCGGGGCCGGTGGAACTATCGTGTCACTTTGGTGTGCCCACTTTGAGGAGTGTTAGCCAGGGTCAGCTATATTTCTGCATGGCGTGTCAAGCATCAGCACGACGGCGTCCAGCTGCTGAGCAGCCTGAGCTGCTTGCTACCTCCTGGCCGCCGTATTCGCTCGCCACCACCGTCAGTAGGTAAGGATATAAATAAACATGCCGGTAATCCTTACTTCGCCTTCGCCCGGATCTATCCCGTATCCCCGTGTAACCAAACCCATCTACACGGTGGTACAGGTACTGGTCTTAAATTTTTTGGTACTGTACTGGTAAGGATGTTGGCGCGACTTCTCGCACGAGAAGTTTATTAGGGTTTCTGAGGATTATTTAAAATATGTATATACAGGTAGCAGCGCGCTACTCCTTCTCGTCGACTTATAGATATGGGGTGGAGTCGGGTGAAGGCAAAGTACGGCTCGTCAGCATCATTGTTTTTCCCCCCCGGACTGGCACCAGTGAAACCCTTGCAGCGTCTCTAAGTCAGCATCATATGGTGGCGTCGTCCTTGCGCCGGCTAGGAATAATCCTTAGGTAGTTGGTTTTTGGGAAACCCTATTCAGAAAACCTCACCCGTGCAAGCACGACTTTCACTTGCCCATAAAACAACCGTTTGTGTATCCGCTGGGTATGCTGTAGCGACCATAAGCCCTATGATCGCGCTCCGAAAAAGCAATAGCGACTAAGGAGCACGAAATTAGAACGAGCGTGCATCTCGCAGCCGAGTAGTACACACCGGTTCCCAGGGTACTCGCTAGATGAAATCCTCCCGGGGTTTAAGCTGTGTATATCGGGGTCCCAATCCTGGGATGCAACTACAGAAACGAGTGCGAATAGTGATTAGTGTCCGGTTGATACAGTCAAATATAACGTCATTTGATCAAAACTCAGAGCCCACGTGACCACCCGTCTCGCCAACCCATCCCGCCCCACCGATGCCAGTCGAACACACCGGCCGGCACCATCACGCGCATACCGCGGTAGCAGCGCGCTACCGTAGTCATATGGTGGCGTTCAGGTGCCTCGTCTTGTGTGTCGCGGGCAGGGATGGGGCTGGCGGCGGGATGATGAGGGAGGAGCGCGAGCGGTCACGTGCTATTTTTTCGCACGCAGCGCGTGCCACGTAGCCAAAAAGCGTTGCCAGCTACACATCTCGGATTTGAGCCCCGGTTACGGTCTTCAGAAACGAGTACCTACGCGAACCGGTGTGTACTGTAGTCTCTCATCACCACCGGCAGCAGCAGTACACACCGGTTCCCTGGGTACTCGCTAAATGAAATCCTCCCGGGGTTTAAGCTGTGTATAGCGGGGTCCCAATCCTGAGATGCAACTACCGAAACGAGTGCGAATAGTGATTAGTGTCCGGTTGATACAGTCAAATATAACGTCATTTGATCAAAACTCAGAGCCCACGTGACCACCCGTCTCGCCAACCCATCCCGCCCCACCGATGCCAATCGAACACACCGGCCGACACCATCACGCGCATACCGCGGTAGCAGCGCGCTAACGTAGTCATATGGTGGCGTTCAGGTGCCTCGTCTTGTGTGTCGCGGGCAGGGATGGGGTGGCGGCGGGATGATGAGGGAGGAGCGCGAGCGGTCACGTGCTAATATTTCGCACGCAGCGCGTGCCACGTAGCCAAAAAGCGTTGCCAGCTACACATCTCGGATTTGAGCCCCGGTTACGGTCTTCAGAAACGAGTACCTACGCGAACCGGTGTGTATAGCTCGCGGGCGGCACCTCACGTACTAGTACCAGTACGGCGGTTTTTGCGCGATGCGTGGGGCCGCCTCCAAGCGGCTACTGCTGGCCATCTCGGCGACGCAGATGCACGCCAGATGGAGCGGGAAGTGGAGGCTGCGTCGGGCTCGCAAAAGGAGCTGACGGCATTTCTAGACCAGGCCAACAACTCTCGGCTTCGAAATGAGGTGTGCGCTCTCCCTGCCACATGTAGGGAACGGATCTTGTTCAACCAGCTCGACGCGGCGTCAGGCATGTGGACAGTGGCCATCCCCACCGCGCGGACAGCCATGACTCCGCATGAGCTGCGGGAGGTCGCTGCCGGGTACTTCTTTCTGCCTAGCCCGTGCTTGGCCCCGGTGGTTGGGTGCCAGATTATTCTGCCCTCGACGGAGCACAACCCCGTCATTGTTGATCTATACGGCGACGCGCTCATGAACCTCCCGGCGCCTGGAGACGCTCACTGGCGTGTACAGCACGACGCTATCGCAGATGCCTTCCGCGATCACTGTGTTCACGACCTAGGTATCGCGGTACGGCGGGAGGTGGATGACTTGTTCCAGCAGGCAGTGCCTCTCGGCAACACCGTACCCCGGGATGAACTCAAGGACCTAGTGCCGGACGCAGAGCTCTCCCTTCCGGCGTTCAACGTCGTGACCGGGAGCTATGATCCCCGGAGCTTGAAGTCCACGCTGCTAGAGTTCAAGACTATGCGGTACGGGGTCAAGTACACTTCAGTGCCCCGGGCCACAGCTGTGGATCGGTTTGAGCGCTCCCTGTTGGGCGACATACAACGGGGGTTGGCTGCGCGGGACGCGGCGTGGCACAACACAGAGCCCGGACACAAGGGTCCTCTTCGAGACATCCTGGATATGTCGGAGTACACGGGCATGGTCTTCGGCACAGTGGGTGAGGTGAGCAAGGGGGTGCACCGCACAGTGCGTGGTATCGCATGCTTGGCTGCGGACCGGGGTGCCCTCTCATCGCGGGGCACTCGGTGCATCACCCGGGCTCACCAGGAGGCCTTGCTCGCAAGAGATTTCCTCGGGGTCCTGAGCTTGGTGGCCGCTCGAGAGCGTGCTCGCTGCCTCATCAGACGGCGCAGATTCGTCTCCCATCCCGTTGCTGAAGCTGCACAGCACGTCCGAGGATCACCCACACACACACGTGCTCGCGTGGCCCGGACTCTGAACCGCGTGCGCATCACTCATCCATCCCGCCTTATGCGGGATGCGGGCCGCTTTTAGGCGGCTTGCTGTGTTGATTTTCTAATTCTGGGGAACTGCCCTTTTTGTAATTCACACCAGTACGGCGGTACTGATGCTGGTATACCGGCGGACCAATACCTCCCCAGACGCCAAGCAGTCGTAACATCCGCACGCATTCCTTCCAGGCCTCTGGACTGCCGGGCAGGTGGCGGGAGCATCAGCGATCAGCACACCCCCGCAGGTCGTTCCAGAGAGCAGGCAACGGTGCGACTGCTGCCCGCGGGTCGACTGGGGGCGACCGCGAGGAAACGAGGCTCCGTTCAGTCAACCGTCCGCATCGGGGGAGTCAACGAGCCGAACAGGTCTTCCGATGTTGCCTAAGCCCCCCCGCCTCACCGCCCCGGCCGCTTCGCCGCAGCCCGCCTCTCCACCCGAAAAACGCGTGCACACTGATGCAGCCGAGTGTCGTGCAGGTCAGATCTGGTCCAATGTGGGGCGAATCGGGGCGGCAGTCGGCGTTCTTCCCGGGCGCGGGCGGAGCCGGCTTGGTCGGCTCAGCGCGGGCGACGGCGGCCGACCAGCGGGGCGAGCCGACGGAGCGCCCGCCGCCGCTGGCAGAGCGCGCGCCACCGCCTGGCCGCCCTGTGGCGGGCCTGCGCTTCCCGTGCTCCCGCGTGGCACTGTGGGACCACACTCCCGTCGGGGAGCCGCTGCGCGCCGCCCTCACAGTGAGCCCCCCCCCCCCCCCCCCCCAACCTTCCCTCGTGGCAGACGATAGCAAGCCCGGCCTGAGACGATAGTTACCTATCCCCCCCCCCCCCCCCCTCCCCGCCCCCCACCATCCCCCGGCCACCTTCCTCCGGGGCATGGTCGAACACAGGTTACTGCTGTCTTACTATCCCCCGTGTCTGTACGGGAGGACTCGACCCCTCCTGGGCTCCACCGCTGGACTGTCCGGCCTGTCTATTTATGATGCAATCCCGCTGCGCGCGGCGGATGTCACGGGGTGCCTCGCTGCGGGTCTTGTGACTTTCGCCACAGGTGGTCCCCCGGTGCGGCGCTCTAGCCGGTTTGGGGGGTTAAAGGTGCGGTCTTTCGCAGCTATAGCCCACTGGCACCCTTCGATCACCGGTAGACTTGGCTTGTGGATTGGGGGGGGGGGGGGAGGGGGGAGGGGGGTCTCCAGGTGGATGTTGGATACTCAGGTGATTGCAGTGTAGTTACTGGCATACTTCTTGGTCTTCCCGGGATCATACACGTAAGGGGTTAACCTTCATCCAAAATCCCCAACAGCCAAAGACCCACCTACTCACCTTTCCTTCGGCCGGCTGCCAGGACTGCGTGCCCAGCGTGCAGCTGTGCTCGAGCGCGGTGAACTCACTCCTGGATGAGGTGCCCCCCCCCCCCCCCCCCCCCCCCTGCCTGCTACCCCCAACCGCTCTTGGCGCCTGCCAGCTCAGCTCAGCGGCAGCCAGACATCCGGCGGTGGTACCCCGCGCCGGTGAGCCGAGGCGCGGCTGATGCGGCGGCCGTCGTGATTGTCCGACCCAGGCTGCTGCGGCGGAGCCGGGCGGTGTGCGGCTGGCGGCGGAGTGGGCGGTGCGGGAGCCGGCGTCGCTGGCCGTGACGCTGCGCGCGGCGGGCGGTGAGCGCCCCCATCTGCCCACCGCGCCCGGCGTGTACCCACTCGCACGGCCCAGTACGCCCCCCTGGGCGACTTGAAACAGGAAGCACGCCCTCGCCGGGGGCATGACAACGTGACGATCCTTCAATTGGGAGCGGGCTGCAGTTGGGAGCACACGCTAGCTGATACCAGCCCCCTCTGCCGCTCTCCCTCCCGCCCCGGCATGGGCCCAGGCGACGCCCGCCAGACCGTGTCTGCCGCCTGGGAGGAGATGGAAGCACGCACCTGCGGCAGCGACGAGGTGGAGCAGGTGACACACGCTGCCATGCGGCGCCGGGCAGAGGGGCAGCGGTTGATTTATGGCGGTGGCGATGTGGCGGCATGCCCCCTTCCATATCTCCCGCTAGCGCCGTCATTGCTTGTGGTGGCGCTGGGCGCCCTGCGCGTGGGACCAGCTCATGCTCCCGGCGCACTGCCTCCCCCCCCCCCCTCCTCCTTTGCCCAAAGCCTATTTTCAGGCAGACCCCCCCTCTTCAGACGCTCCCCCGGTGCGCCCTTGTCATGCCACGGCAGGGGGACATGGCCTGCCTGAAGCACCTGGCAGCGCGGTTCTCCGCCGCGTGTTCGCAGTCCAGTGAGGCGCATCCCGGCCAGGTTAGCCCCCCCCCACCCCCCCCCCCCCCCTCCCTCTCCCTGCCCAGAATGCGGAGAGACTGCTCCACCCGCTGACGAGCACCATCGAGTCCTGTCGGGCCTTGCCGCGTCATCGTGCCTCACGGCCGCAAGGGTGATGTAGTGGCCTCTCACAGTGAAGGCACCTCCCACCCTGTAGCGCAAATTCCATGGCGGTTTCCTGTGGGAGCTGAGACCAGCTTCCCGCGCCCGGCTGCCCAGGTGCTGCCCGCCTGTCTGGCCGTGGAGCGCGGCGCTGGGCGGGCGGGCCGCAGCGCGCGCGTGCGCCTGGACCTGCTGTGCCCTGCCGCGGGCGTGCAGCTCACGCCTATCCGGCTGCCCAGGTGCGTGCCGGGGAGCGCGGCGCAGCCCGACCTGCATGAATGTCTACATGTGTCACCGGTGCATGTGCGATCGCATAGGTGACCGCAGCGTACCGAACGGCCGCGCTGAGCCCCCTCCCCGCCCCACCCGCAACGATGCCCGCAGGATGGCAAACACGCAGCTGGCGCAGCTGTTGAGAGAGTCCGCCGCCTCGCCCGAGCTCGGCGTGCAGGTGCGCCAGTGCCCCCCCCCCCCCCCCCCGGACCCAAGCCAGGGAGGTGTGTGTGGGGGGGGGGGGGGGCTACATGGCAAAGCACGGCTGCCGTCAAGGGTGTGGGGGGAGACAAACCACGCTCTGCCCCCCTTCCCTTCCCAGCCCCAATCACCCTCCTGGCTCGCTCTGCGCGTGCTGACGGGCGGCGCTCCCGGGGCGCAGAACGGCGTCCTGACGATGGATCAGGCGCGGAGGCTCGTGCCGCTGCTGCTGTCGGACCCGCTGGCGTACCAGGTGGGCGCCGGGCCGGGTGATGTGCGCGGGTGATGCGGATCCCGTACACGCACATGCATATGCCTTGGTAGGTTGTGGCTTGTCGCAGTATCTACCCTGGGACCAGAGGCGCTGCGTGCGGCTCACCGATCCCCGGTCCGCTCGTTCCGGTTGCCGCGCACGGGTGTTTGCGCTGTGAAGGGCGCCCCACGCAGCGGGTGGGGCGGCGCCTTGACCTAGGCAGTGTGCGCGCGGCCCCGCGCAGATCCCCATCGTAGGGGTGTGGGTGGCGGGCGCCGCGTGCGCCGCCTCCCCTGCCGTGGTGGCCGCGGCCGTGCGGCTCTGCCACAACCGCGCGCTGCGGGAGAAGGCGTTCCAGCCGGGCGGCACCTTCCTGGCGCTCACGTACCATCCCGGCGCCCGCGCGCCGGAGGCCTGGGACTGCCAGATGGGCGATGCAGGTCAGAGACCCGGGTGACGGCGCGCCACCCTGCAGCATCACATCTCATGCCGCACTTCACGCGCGCTTCATGCCACGCCGAAAGAGTGAGGGGGTGGGGTAAGGGGGGATCCAAAGGCGCTTGTACCATCTGCCACCCCAACCTTTCTCTCTTCCCATCTCTGCAGCCCAGCTGCCAATGCTGAAAGTGTTGATGCGACATCAACCCAGCGCCGCGCCCCATCCCATCCCATCCCACCTCTCCTCTCCTCACCTGATGCTGTCCAACTCGTCTCGCACCATTCCAACTGTCTTCACCCGATCTCGTCTCGTCATTTTTCATCCCACCCATTCAATTCCATCTCGACTCATGCCTCCGCCTGGGGAGCACGTAGGGTCTGCCCCCCTCCCGTCCATGACCCCTGTGCTCCTCTCCCCCCAACCCTCCAGGCACAGAGTCCCCGCTGCTGCCGTTCATCTGCCAAGAGGAGCTGCGGCCCGGGGAGGCGCTCGAGCTGCGCCTGCGCCCCGCAGACTCAGGTGACTCAGGACACGGCCGCCGCCGCGCCACCGGCCCTCCCCACGGCGCAGCGCTGCGCCCTCCGCGCCACAGCTGCCTGGCCCGCCCGTCGCCGCAACATTTCGAAGAATGGCGCATGTTCCCCAGACCGCAAACACGATGAGCGGCTTTGCTCCACTGAGTCGAGAACACCGTGGTCCAGGGGTGTGTTCTCATGCATGGGGTGTTCCATTGTGAGGGTCTGGACACTGACATTGAAATGCGATGCATGTATTTATGCTTTATGACCACAGATGTTTGAATCATAATCACGATACGGGTGCCGGCGCACCTAAAACTAATAAGAACCCTCATTATGAGCCACGAATATTGCTTGCAGGTAACCCATAATACGAACATTGGCTATAGCTCTGCTAACATCCATCCAGATTTGACCTTTGGCAGGCAGGGCAGGTGCTTGTTTGCAGTGTTCCGATTTCGACTGCGCCGGCACCCCTACAGATGCATGTTACACCCAATGAATGCTGAATTTGCCTTGGGTGTCATGTTGGCTCCTGCGCAGGCATGCTGCTGATGCCGCAGAGCGGGGAGGTGTACGTCCCGGCGGCCAGCACCGCCGCCGCCAGCAGCGCGATCTGGGAGGCCCCGCGCGCGCAGCTGCCGCGGCCCTCCACGCTGGTGGTGCAGAGCATGGAGTTTGCCTTCACGACCGCGCCGCCCGCGTACGACAAGGGCTCGCCGCCCGCGGCCGGCTACCCTCTCGGCCTGCCCTTCCAGCTGCCGGGGGGCTTCCCCGGGAAGGATGCCATGGGCGGCTTTGAGTTCAACCCCGCCGGTGAGCCCTCCCCGCTTGGGTGCACACTCGCCGCATGCTACCGAAAGCACCGCTGTGCTGCTCACCTCTGCCGGCGAGCCCGGCCATCAACAAGTCGGTATGCCACACCGCATAGTTCCGAGCAGTCTGTGGGCAGACCCTCCTGCGGGAAAGATGATAAGAACGCTGCGAAGACGCGCCTGCCCTGCCTGTCAGAGGTCAATCGCAGGCAGCGCCAAAATGGAACCATAGATAGGAGGCATTCTTACAGGTTGCATGCACGCCCAATTTGACGCCTGCCAGGTTGGGCCTCTGACAGGTGTGTTGACACCCGCAGGGGCGCTGGGCATGCATCCCGAGTCGCCGCTGAAGGGCAGGCAGTATGTGGACGCGGGCGCGAGGGGGCCGCCGGGCGCGGCCTGGCAGCCTCCCGATGCTGCGGAGCCGCGGCCAGCAGCCAGCGGACAGGCGCCGACCGGGGAGCAGCAGGCCATCATTGCGCGCCAGCAAGCCAAGATTGACGAGCTGACGGATTGCGTGAGGGCCCACCCATGTCGCCGCGGGTGCCGGCGCACCTATAAGAACCCCTATAATAGGACTCTAATCGGGCCAGGATTCAATCTTTAAGAACTCTCGTTATAGTTCCGCTATAATTCCGTGTATGTTTGACCTCCGACAGGCCGGGCAGGTTCGTATTCGCAGTGTTCTGATAACTGAGCCGGCACCCGGAACAGATCGCACTCGATAGTACCCCGAATTTGCAGCCTCGCTTTGTACTGTATGCACCATTGCAGGAATATGGGCGCCTTACTATAAGATGGAGCCTAGAAAATTCTGACCTGCGTTCTCTAGTTGTCGAAGGTTTGGCTCTGGCTGGAACTCAGGCTGAGACCCCCCCCCCCCTCCCTCCCCCCAAATGGCCTCCCAGGTGTCGCGCCTCCAGTCGCAGTACGACCTCCTGCTCAACCGGCTGGGCCCTCCCGCCAGCGCCGCGCCAGTGCGGGAAAGTCCCACTGGCGGCGGGGAGTCCGCAGCCGCTGCGCCTCCCCGGCGTGATGATCCTCCGGATGCGGCGGTTTCTCCGGATGTCCCTGCAGCTGCCAATACGTCTGCTCCGCAGCAACCGGGTAAGGTCCACCCAGAGCGGATGCGCATCTGCACGCTTGCTGCATTGCTGCCACCAAGCGCTGTGAAGGGGATGTGGATTTTGCAGCGCGGCCTACGAACGCTGAATTTTGTGGATGTGTGTACGTGTGTCGCTCCAGGCATCGGCAGCCCGGTGACCAGAGGGCCGCCGAGCGCCGGGACCCCCTCGCCCATCCCCGCGCCCTCCGTCTCGCGGACGCCGCCCTCCTGGCGCTCCACGCCTCCGGCGCACCGGCGCCGCGCCGACTCGCTGCTGGCGGACGCGCCGCCGGAGGTGCAGCGCGCCGCGGGCAACGCGCTGGTGTCCGCCGTCATGGAGGCCGTCAAGCGCACGGCGCACGTGGCGGAGCCCTCCTTTAGCGCGTCCAGCGTGTCGCCGATGGCTTTCAGCGACGGCACGCCAGGTCAGCAGGGCCCGACCCTCGTGGCAGCAGACTTGGCGCTGTGCTGTAAACGTACGCTTCTGATCCTTACGTAATTATTTGCGTATGAATTTATGATTCAACTGTATCTAAATATGTAATTTTGTATATATGGGCGTTGGTAGTGTACATGCATTTGTGCACGTGCATGGCAAAATATGAGTAGCGAATGACAAATGTATCACTAACATACCCGTGTATGGTATAGATATGGATTTATACGTTACCTGCGGGTTTGTGTGTGTGTGTGTGTAATATATAGCAGGATATGTATCGACACGCGTGCACTCCTTCTCTGCCCCTCTGGCGCCCTAATGCTGCACATGCGCGTAGCGTAAAGCCCGTTTTGAGCATGTGACTGTCACCCGGTCTCAGATGGCTCCTTCCTGCACGACTCGGCGCTCTCGGCGTGGTGCGCGCAGCCCGCGGCGGCCCAAAAGTCGCGTCCCGGCTGGGCCGACCATGCCGCCAGTTCCGGCACCGACGGCATCTCGCGCGTGCCGGACGTGTCTGCTCTCTTCGGGGACTCGGACGAAGAAGACGACGACAGCGGCGGCGGGTGTGCGGGGCCGTCCGACGCGTCCGCACTGGGTGACAGCGACATGTCCATCTCGACAAACCATTTCTGGCTGAAATACGGAAATCCGGCAGCTGCGACAGGCGACCTTGCGGCGGGCACGAGGTTGGCTCGCCAGCACGATAGTCGAGAGTCTTCCCCTGTCGGCGCCCCCACAGAACCGCTGCCCGGCGCCGCATGCGCTCGAACCAGGCTCGGCGAGGTGCGATGCCCCGCCGACCTTTCTCCGACCTTTCGGGACGGCGCGCAGCGTCTGCGGGCACCTGCTATGTGACTGCCTCGCCGTCGGATTTGTCGACGCCGGCGAACATTGCGCCCCCAATAATGGACTCGTCGTTTCGAAAGTAATTAACTCGACCTGTCAACCTTGTTTTTTGAAATGAAACCACAGCGTATGTTTCGGTATACTCTTCAGCAAGCAGAGGATTGAACAATGTTTTGTCGACTTGGTACGCAGGATCCGTCCGACAAGTCATTCGTGCAACCTCGGGCACGTGGCGGCACGGGCCCGGCCGCGTGGGGCAGCCATGGCGCCACGCAGAACGACGCCACCGCGGATGTCGGCAGCCTGCTGCGCTCCATCCTTGGGGACTGAAGACCAGTTGTCGCCGGCGACCATACATAGACCTACTAGTACTAGGCCACCATGGTGCCTGCGACAGCCCTTGCTTGTTGCCGCCCAGCGCGAGGGTATCCAATCTACACTCACCCGCAGCATGCTAGTTGACACCCACGGACTTTTTCACAGGCAGCACCACAGGCTAGCTAGCTGCCGGCACCAGCAGCGGCAGCCGAGGTGTATGCATGAACTTGTATACACGCAAATTCGTCGTTTAATCGCCTATCAACAACATCCACGTGAGCATATGTGTGTACATGATTCTCTCGATCGTGGGTAAGATAAAGCCACGTTTATTACCTGATTTCTGCGCCGCATGCGGTCTGTGCGACACTTCAAGGTCTGGATCAAGGAGCAAATTGTTGTAATTGCCGGAAGCGACGATGATCGAGCAAAATCGTCTTGTCACACAGGCACCGAGGCACACTATGCTACGCATTCACGCATGTCTGCTACGAGTTTGGCATCGCCAGCTCGCACCTCACGTTGACGGTGCCATGGCAAATACAAGTGAGGTATCTAAACGGCTATGTGTCCAATTATACGATACTACAGTAAGGATCGGGTATTTGTCCCTTGGGATGTCGTTCCATATGTAAGAACACAATTGACCACCCCCTCCCCGCCCCGGCTTGTTATTAGACCATGGCAACTTGTTGTTTTAGATGCCTATTTTTCCCTACCCAGAAAAAAACGGGAGGCGGGGTTTAACGGATATCCGCAAAACAAGTTGCTGAGTCCCTAACAGTACTTAGTACTGTACTGGAGAATCCGCAGCGACTTTCTCCCGTAGCGACATGTACGGCCGCGATGGGCATCAAATGATCACACCACCCACTCTCACAACAGCCACCCACACCATGCCCGTGAGACTGATTGATCATGCATTGGAGAACTGCTTTACATGTCTAAACAGTAAACAGTAGCACATGCAGCCTGGTAGCTAAACCGATCGTACGGATGTGCGACACTATTGGGGCAGAACGACAGGCGCGGCAAAGCAACGGCCACACGCGCGGAGAAGATAGCAACTCAGCAGTAAGCCAGCAGTTCAACAGCAACCAGCATGCGAACATGCGCGGCTCACCAGGGCAGCCGTCAGGCGCAACACGGGCAAGCATAGCGTCCGAGAGGTTATCCGACAGTACTACTGATATCGTAGAATTCATCCATCATTACAGTCACTAAAGTATGGTAGGCTTCGGCCGGGAGTGCAAGGGATTAATAATATCACGCGCACTGTAATAATGTGTTTTTTTCCTTCATAATTGTCCGCTTGTGCATGTAATCACTGCCGTGGCAACACAGTAGCATGCTGGCCAATGTCTACTTGCAGGACATCACCGGCATCATCTCCTTCTATGGCCACTCCCCCTGAAGTTGGTACTGGTGAGGCCGCCTTTGTTGCCTAGCAATCACTTCCTATCTGTGGTATGAGTACTGCCAATACCGTTATTACATGCGCTTCTGTAGCATTCAAGATGCCCCGCGAATTAGTGGCACCCCCTCCGTCCGCGGCAACCCCTTCCCTACCAGCAGCCATGCGGTACTACTGCTCCGCCCTAGGGTACGGGTGGTACGGGTGCTGCCTCCGATGGTGAATCCACGACCATGGTTGTCCAACGCCACCTCAGCCGACCATTGCGATTCGCTTGCTTGACATCGCGTGGCCCTCGCTTTTGGTTTCCAGCGCACGGGTGTTGCGGCCTCGCGACTTGACACTACCCCGCGCTTGTACAGCGCGTGCGGGCCGGGCTCCCTATCGCTTTTCCAGTCGGATCACAAGTCAGCCTATGGTGCTGGGTGCTGGGCCTTCGCCTCTGGTGTTGGGTGCTAAACACCATGCAGACAGGTGCTGGGCCTTCGCCCGCGCGGGGGTTCCGCGCTTGTCACATGCCATGGCCCCACGTGTGGTATTGATCCTCTATGGCTTCGCTCTATCTACGGATGGCTCGAACCGGAACGCCACGGATTCCGTCGTGGATCATCTGCCAATCTACCCCGTCACGAACTACACGCACCGCATGCATACCGCTTTGAAAATCTGAAGGCTTCCGTGGCGATATAGAAGCGGGGGCGGTGCTCGACTGGGACCGCTCGGGAGTCGGCGACTTGACCCTTGAGACGAGTGGGCTGCGCCCAACGAACCGCTCACGGCCGTCAGATTTGACGCTTACGGGGGAGGGGGGGCGTGCGATTGCATTATCGATTTCGCGTGCGTGTCCTCCACGACCCTCACTTTGGGCAACGACCCCCGTTGGTGCACCCCGGGGATCGCGGCGACCGAGGCGGAGCACAACAAGTTGGCGGGGGACCGGGCGTCCTCCGCCCCACAGCACGGTGTTCACCGGTACTACCGTTTTGTGATTGAGGACCGCGGCCGCCTCTGAAAATCCGCTTTGACGGCGGTCTACATCTTCGCGGTGTTGCTGGCTGTGCGCAACTTCCCTGGCGGTCCTTCCGCCCCGACTGCATGCTTCCTTCGCGGGTAGTCCGTCCACGCTCTTCGAAACTTTGTCGCCAGCTAGACCGCTGAGTTCCGCCATAACCTGTCGCGCACGCGGCGGGGGTTATTGCAGCGAGTCTCTGCATGCGTGCATGGTACCTTGGGCGGCATTCTTTCTGCCGGAATGCAGACGGCCAAGTCTGATGCATCTGCCCGTGCTCATTCCGCACCCTCTTCTGGTGCTGCTTTCACCTCGCAATTGTTGATGTGGATGACGTTTCCTATTGCCGTTTCGGGTGATTTCCTGATCGCCTTTTGCAGCTAGCTCATGTAACTAACATGATGAAACATCAATATAATGCAACATCATCTATTGCATGTGTTGCATTGTTTTTAACAGTATTTTGTAGTACTTGTGGATAAAGCAGGAGAGAAAAAATAGCGCTCAAAAAAGGTGGGGGGTACCCAAAACGACAAATAAACTTGTCGCGGCCTGAATAGCGGGAAGTGACACTGTGAAATTGAAAACAAATAATGATGTATTATTCTTATCCGACATGGACCGAAAAGTACCGTAATGGGTAGTTGGGTAGTTGGGTTCAATTTACACATGATGACATGTGCATACCTATGTTATTGTACATGGTAGTTATTCCTCGAACTACTTGCGTGTTTTTACATCAGTAAGTCAAGTTTCAAATTGAGTATGTTTTACCAAAAAAAGGTGACGCATGCTGTTTTACACGGTCAAGAACCGAAATTGGCAGTGAGGTTCAGTGAAAGCGTGGAGAAAAAAATAGAGTCAGGGGGGGGGGGGGGGGGGGGGCGCTGTGAGTAACACAGGGAAACTGGAAAATGACAGGCTCAGCTGTCACGGCTGCTTTTGAGTCTACGCGTGATGCACCCAAACGGGCGCATCGACAGGTGAACTGGGAACGATATAACCCGTACCACTTAGTAGCACATGTAGCCGGAAAAACGGTTATAGGAAAGGAGGAAACCTGCGACAGTCTCAACACTCTTAGTTAGAGAGACTAAGACAAACAAAAGTGGTGTGCAGTGTAGTGTAAAGACGAGAGGCTTCATCGTTTTGACAAAACAATGATATTGGTGCATAATATATTACAGCGCTTACCACATGGCAGCATTATATCGTACATATATTCATCGTAGCATCATATACGCAGCAGTTTCAAGTACACATCGTACTAATACTCGCACTCATAGTACTAGCACTAACTCGTTGTATATATACATATATATCGCGTACTCGCAAAAATGTCACACTACCTTCCTGAATTGGACTGCTCGCTCACGGTGACTGCCCAGAAGTTAGTCTCGGCCTAGGCGGCATGGAGCCATGGATTAGAAGGGCGGACGATTGGAAGTTGTCGATGAAGTGGTGACGCGGGGGTGCTCCGAGTCTCCGACATGGGAAGGAGCGGCGCGCATAGGTCGTCGGGGCCGCGCCGGCCGGCACGGCGGCCACGGCCCTTCTCACGGTGCACATGCAGAGTGATGTTGCGGGACTCGACATGCACGTCTCGCACTCGACAGACGAACACGCCAATGAGTCCCCGCATAGCAAAGAACACGAAGTTGACATACAACCGCGGCCATTAGGGCCCGAAAGTCGCACTGGTACTTCGGGGGAAGGAGCATGCACAATCAACTCGGCCCGCTCAACGAAAGAGTAAGCGACATCGGCGGGTAATTGGACGCGCAAAGCAACAGCCTCCATGCAGCGTTGTCTGCTCAGTAGCAGACAACAACACGCGGCAGTGAGGTGCATGCTGTCTTTAGCGATGGGTCGATGTTGTGTACCTCGAAGAACGTGTTGATTGCCGACACATAGAGTCGCCCTAATATGGCCTCGCTCACCAATCCAAGCGACGTTCCGAACGACGGTGGCAGTAGTTGCCTCCATTGGGATGATGTTCTCGGAGTCGTGGCAGAACTCAGCGAAGTGAAATAGCTTGCCGGCGTAGCTTTTGAGCGTCCATGGGGTAAGGGATCTGAAGAGGAGGTCGAGGGTGCGCTGTCCCAGCTCGTCCGAGCGGAACGCTTCTTGTAGACGGCCCCGGAGTGAAGCCGCCCACGGGGCGAGAACCTCGGGCTCGTCAATCACGTGAGTGCGACGTTTGAATGACGGAGTAACTGGGGGCCGGCCCATCCCGTCAAAATAATCGGCCACGGCGGTTAAGTTGCATTCAGTTGGATGGTAATCGTTGGACGGGTTTGTTTGGACACCAGCACGGGTTTGCGGGGCAGTGCTCAGGTAGGCGGGCCACCCCGCGTGCCCGTCGCGCTCATGCATAGCGTACACGCTCGAATGATGATCGTTGCGAACAAAGTGTAGCCCGTAGAGTAACCGCCGACGGACGCAGTGATGAAATTGTACGATAGACGGGTTGTTGAACCTCATGTGCAGGTATGCGGATGGTTGAGCCGAACTAGGCTGTGGCTGTAAGAAGCGCCGCACCGAGGAAGGTCTTAATGCCGTATGTAGGATAAGGGGGCTCCGATCCCGACACGGGGCGCTCATTCCGTCTTTGAGCTGCCAGCATTCGCTGAGTGGGGGTTGCCGAAAGCGCCAACAGCTCCGATGGAAGGCGCCGCACGCCATTATTCGTGCTCCCCTTCAGAGGCACGCCCCCGACAAGCCGCCACCACGTCCACGTCCACGCCCGCAACCTACAATCGTCGCCGCCACCCGAGCGGTGGCGGTAGCCCTTAATCGCGCATCAAGTCGCCAAAAACCGCAGTGCCCAAATGCTTTCATGCGGGCTGGAAATGCTAAGCCCGAAGTACGTCCAACACTCCATGATCACCGTGCACACGCTTGATCTCGTTAAGCCTCCGCAAGAAAGCTATAGACGAAACGCCTTGTCGATATGGCTCGGCGTGGTTCCGGGCGCGCGCAAGGTATATAAGGGATGAAGCCTTGAGTAGGGAACGGGGAGGTAGGGTAGCGGCTCATCGCGAGCCACGAAGAGAGCGGTTGTTTTAGCCCCAAAACATTTCATCCACATGTACTGCTCCGGGGCCGGCAAACACGAGTCATCTTGCTTGAGGCGGCAGTCGTTTGTCATGTCGGTACGCAAAGGGAAAAGCCAATGCACTCGGCTGACCGGCCGAACGTCCTCGTAACCATGTTCTACTCGTTGCAGTAGCGTTGGCACCATAAGGCAGTCGTCCTCGTCACTCGCGGATTTTGCTCCGATGACACCGCCGCTCTGGCCTAGCTCTTGCAAGTCGGGGCGCATTGTAGCTCCCCCGTTGCCTGTCGGTTGTCCCGCGACGTACGCGTTGCCCGGAGCCCGAGCCATGCATGTGCTCCGTCTCCATCAACTGCGTGCACGAGCCATCGATTGGGCCAACGACGATGTGAGCTCGAGCAGTAATGTAGAATGGGCATGCATGTCATCTACATGCAGCGACTCGGGCGCCGGCATGGCGACGGTTTCTTTTCCATCTAACATGGTGACTCACAAACGTACGAATGAGAATTAAACACAAGAATGGTGAGCCGGGCGTGGTCATGAAACAATAGCATGTGACCTTGCCCGCAACAAGTTAGGGGACAGTTAATAGTCGTTGTGTGTAATATCACAACGAAACTTGAAGATGACAGGCTCAACTGATACGTCTTCTTTATTTATGTCTACTCGTGTGCACACGAACGGGCGCAGCGACGGGTGAACTGGTAACCCGTACCACTTAGTAGCACATGTAGCCGAAAAAGCGGTTGGTAAAGCATGAGGAAACCCCATAATCTAGTGTAGTTCAGTATGTTACATTCATTTAGGGGACTCAGATTAGATTTGTTGTTTAAGGTGGCGGATATTCTGGGGATAAAAAGGGGGGCTTTCCTTCCTTTTCGGAAAATATTTCCTTTTCTGGGATACCCTGCTCAAAGTACTGTTAAACGACGGTACGCGGGGCCTACACTCAAATACTTGGTGCCCACCGCAATAGTACATGCACTTGCATGTATTGATATACGAGCGAATGTACTAAGAAATATACAAGTGTGCAGTAGGCATAGCTACGTACGTCGATGTATATATTGACACAGTAGCGTAGTGCACAGTTTACCTATCCAGCAATATGATGTATATTAAACGACTATATTGTATCCAACAAGCAAAATACGTAAATAATCTGACTATGTACCGCCGCATTCGCGCCGCATTTGCATATATCAACCCTATTCACAAACGCGCTCGCAGTGATCACATCAACCCCCCAACCCCCCGCCCCCTCAGGCGCAGCCGGGTCCCACCATCATGCCGCAAGTCGCAGCCGCTCTATGGCTCACCATATGGGTGGACACCAAACAAGTCTTGAAATATACGTGGATCAAGTATATGGCACCGGCAAGTGGGCGGTGGACGGCTGCACGACGTTTGTGGACCTTCTTGTCTCATCCACCCCCCTCCGCAGACTACCGGCCATTGCCAGATGAGTGTTTGATACCTCTCAAGAACGTGCTTGACCCCGACGCATCAGCGTCCTCGTCCTCGAGCTAAATCTTTGGCAAAGGCCGAGATTGCAAAACGTTCTTAACCGACTCTGCCTTCGATACGGTACTAAAGTTCATGTCGTCGCGATTCCTGAACTTCGTCATCGAGCGGCATGTACGTGCTCAACCCGCCCGGGTGAACCCTTTCGTGGCAATGGCGATGACGTCCTCCGCGAATAGCTCCCACCTGCCGAAACGCCATGCTCTCTATTCTCTTTCTGCAATCTATTGGCTGCCATCTGCATTTATTATGAACGCTTCGTTGTTGCCCTCATGCATGCTCTAGTGTTGTTGCTTGGCTGCCAATGTTTATGTTGCTCCAGGACTCATTCTGAGCCACATGCATGCAAACAACCCATTCACAATACATTAGCGTAAATTATATTATCAAAAAGGGGGGCGAAATAAAAGGGGCGCACTTAAAGCAACATATATAATCTGAGTCGCCTTATGGGATGCCACATTCATTGATGATTAATATATGATTATTGTTGCCATTCAATAATTACTGCGCGACGACTCGTCATAGCCATAAGGACTAATCATAACCACCACATAAGGATTAGCGACTGGTCGCTACTAGTACGGATGGTATATCGTAGCGGTGTCCAGCAGGCAGTCAGGAACACAGTGACACAAGGCCTGCATTGAACATGCATGTAGTGAACCTAGTCCTATGATGACCGGCGGGGGGGGGGGGGGGGTTACTGTACCTCGTACACTTGCATATATTTGTGCGGCGCAGACGGATAAACGTGACCGCACACGGGTGTTTGCGGCACGCTCGGCGACATGCGGCGGGCGAATTGAGAGGACGCGGGCCGCGATCTTCGTTGGCACAATGTTCAGTGACGGTGTTTAAACCCTAAAGCTATGAGCACTAGTGCATGCAATGGTGTGTTTATGGCTAATAGTCTTCGTATGGCTCTAAACCGCATGCACACAACAACTGCTACTCGCGAGACTAACATCCGAAAGTTTTTCAGTTACATTAGTGCTTTAACATATGCGCACTGAATGCATAACTAAAAGCAATTGAGAAAGTTGCTAGCAAAAGAGAGATATTAGCCTGAAACCAAGGGTCAAGCAGGCCATGGAGCCAAGAACCAAGGAAGAGCCAGCATGAGAGCCAGGAAGTCACCAAGTCGCCAAGGAACCAAAGGGTCCAGGGAAACACTAAAAGCCAAGGAACGACCAGGAAAAACCCGAAAGGGAAGCAGGAAACCAATGGGGACCACCGCCCATCAACAAGGGTGGGCCATCAGCCGCGGCGAGTGCGCTTGCCGCCGATGACCTGGGTCATAGCAACACATGCTGACGAGCGACACGCCGCAAGCGCAACAGCACCATCACGTGCCGCGCGCGCCGCCGCGACCCCCCAAGAACGTTGTTTGCATGCGCCATGTTGATGAGCAAGGAGGAACGGCGGCGCCACGGAGACAATAAGAGTTGGCCGATTATTGTCTGGCCAGTATCGTGCGTGTGGATAGCTTTCGCGAGCTCCAACAAGAAGGCCTCAGCTTGCGGGGCCACAGAGTTGAACTCGGAGAGGGCGAAAGGAACAATAAAGTGAAGCATGCCGGCGGCGTTTCGGACACCCTCGTTTTTGGATCTTGTGGCGCTCTGCGGCCCGCAATGCAATCGTTGGATCCGAGTTTGACACGCCGCGGATATAGGAGCAACGGTGGTATCAACAACAACCGCGTTCCCGCGGATATCATCATTACCAAACAGTCCAACATCGGGCGGGCGGCCGTCGCTGCACTTCGGAAGAGAAACACGCACCGAGGATCTGGACACCTACGCCTAGGGCGGACTTAACGCCGTGGCAAACGTCGGAAAGGCCATGTGCCACCCACTCGTATGCGGCGTGATTGGAGTCGCCCCCAGAGCACGTGCCACGTGATCAGCGTGCGCGACCGCGCGCCCAAGCCGAAGGGGTGAACTCCACGCTAGCAGCCTCAAAACGGGCAAACATGCCTTGTACCGAGAAGGAGCAAAAACCACAAGGGTGCTCGCCGAGGGAGAGGACGTGAGCCGACGGAAGGCCGAATGGGCAGCAAGCGGCAACGCGGAACATGGAATCTTAGTACTCGGGGGAACACTCACGGACTTCACCAAGGCGACCCTCACGTGGATGATCAGCCACCACGAACGCTGTCGCAGCGCGGAAGAGGCGGCCGTGGAGGCGGTTACTGCCAGGGCCTCTTGCAAGCATACGCGCAGCAAGCTTCGCAAAGCGGACCGTGTGATGAATGAAGTGGCTCAGAGTATCATGGAACGACTTTCCGCATGGAGTGCAAAGGGTAGTCCGAGTAATACGGGATAACTTGGAGGTCAGCCGCCGAGCGCACCGCCAAGGGGGGGGGGGGGGGGGGGGGCGCCAGGTTCACTACGTATACGTGTCACTGTATAATCCTTACAGTCGCTACGGTTCGACGACGGGAACTGTACGATGGCCAACGGTACCGGTACCATGAGTCCATGAGCCTAATCAAGCACAAAGCTTGGCGACGACAGCCCTACAGCAACAGTACCTCGCGCGGTTGGTGAGGAGAGGATCTATCTGGGCAGGCACTGCGGCATTGCAGAGAGCCGAGCCACCATGGCTCAGCAACAAGTGCGCGATCACGCTGCGGGGTGCGAGTGTGTGGTGCGGCAAGAGGGCGGCAGGGCGGCGCGGGCGTGCGGATGTCGCGGCTACGCGGACGTTTGGCGCGGGAAGAGCGGGAGCTCTTCCGGGTGTTGATGCGAGGCATGCCACGCAGACGTATGGAGGGCGGGGAGGCGGAGAGGGGAGAGGATCCCAGGTCCGAGTCGTCGGAGGAGCCCAAGTCTAGGTCGCCGCGACATAGATCTCTGAGGGGCGAGGAGGGGGAGTCATCGGACGAGCAAGTGGATTCGTCGGACGAGGAAGAGGAATCCGAGTCAGAATCCGACCCGCTTCATCAGAGATCCGAGCGATGCGCGGCAGTGTTCGCCGCAACGCAGACAACATGAGGAGGACGAGTCATCTGACGAGGTGGAGGAGGGGTCATCGGATGAGGAAGAGGAGGAGGAGTCCGAGTCCGGCCTGG